>PVJX010002196.1:0-135824 GCA_004027295.1 Dolichotis patagonum | reverse complement strand
TAAGAAGGATAATATTAAATCAGCAATAGCTGTCATAATGTTTTCTTCAAAACAGCTGTTCATATCATCACGTATGATATAGTCAAACAAAACAGGATAACACCCTTCCAACTGATGATTTAAAACTTTGAAAGACTTCGAAGCTATGAGATGGGGCCTCATGCTTACCATAAAGTCTTATATACTCTTATCAAATCTCGTATTAGGGAGATTATATGGTATTTACCCTTGTGAGTTTGGTTTATTTCACTGAAGAGAAGACAGAACGCATCTTACACTTCTAATATTTTTGGTTGGTTTTCTGTGGCTTTTAAAATATATACTAGGTAATTACTTTTTTTGTAAATATAATTTGGTCTTTCCCTTTTCAGTAGTTTTAATCTCTCTCTTCTTGTCTTTTTTTTCTTATCATTTTACATTAAAACTTCTAAATGGCAGTGGCAATGACAGTCATACCTTTAATAGTTACATTTTGGGATCCTCTTATTAAATATAATCATAGGGCCGGGGACTTAGCTCAGTGGCTTAAGCACCTGCCTGGCAAGCGCAAGGTTGTGAGTTCGATCCCCGGTACCAAAAAAAAAAAAAAAAATATATATATATATATATATATTATAATATAATATATATTAAATATATATCCTATATTATATTTAATATAATATACTAAATATATATTCTATATTTAATATAATATATTAAATATAATATATAAATGTATGTTAAATATAATATATAAGTATATATATAGTATATAATCATATATATATATATATGATTATAGCTTTTGGCCATAATCTTTGATTCTTTAGTTTTTAAACTTTTTCTTAAGGGACTGACATTGAATTTTGCTGTTTTTTGACATCTGTTTACAGGATAATGACTTTATTTGTACTTAAAGACTATAATGTATTTAATAGAGTTTCCAATAATTGTTCCTTGGGGTATAATTTAGTCTTTTTAGTATTTCATTTAGCAAAGTAAAATGAGTCTTTAGTGGTGCTTCTTTTAGAAGCTGAAGGTGGTACCCCAGGATATATCTGAGTCCTAGAATAAGGTATATTTAACATACGTATTGTGGTTGTATTCTAAACAGTAGTTGGTAAAGCCCAGTAGAGCACTAAATTAGGGGATAGGTTAACAGTAGAGGGTTGTAAAGTAAATAAAACACATTTTTTTGTACTTTCTTATGTCAGTTTTGGTGCCCTAAAATGAATTACAGTTTTCTTCCTCATTCTGTGCCTGAGGCCATTACAGTGTATTAGAAATGTTTGTCTCCTGGATGTTTGAAATATCTTCTAAAAGTCTTCTATAATGTTGAAGAAGGTAATTTTTGGAAGACTTTTCTATTTAAATTTTTTCTTTGTTTCTTTGCTTCTTCCTTTTGGGTGGAGGGTGGCACTGGGTACTGACCCAGGGCCTTCTGCATGTTTAGCAGACACTAAACCTTTGAACTACATTCTCCAGCCTTATTTAGTTTTCATCTTCTTCACTATTATCCTTTGGTCCTTATGGTTTTTCAGAAATAAGGATTTGTAAATATGTTGATATATGATATCACATTTTCTCATTTTACAATTAGAAATTTCACAGCTAAGTATGATGGTGTACAGCTGTCATTTCAGCATTATGGGAGATTGAGGCAGGAGGATCACAAGTTTGAGCTCAGCTGGGTCAGTTTAGTGAGACTATCAAAATATAAAGATAAATAAATAAATTAATAAGTAGGCTGGGAATGTAACTCACTGTGACTCCCCAGTACTGCTAACTCCCTCATTATATTTTATACTTCCTTTTTAATTATATCTACTTCTAGATTATAACTTTCTATATTTAAGTCTTCTTTTAATAAGTGGATTAACTCAAATTGGTAGCATGAACCTGTAATCCCAGCACTTGGGAGGCTGAGGCATGAGGATCATCTTGAGTTCAAGGCCAGCCTGGGCTATGTTAAGTGAGTTCAAGGTCAGACTGTGCTATATATTGAGACCCTGTCTCAAAAAAGAAAAGAAAAGAAAAGTGGATTATATTTAGCTGTGTGTGATGAATGTCTGGAATTCCCACTTTAGGAGGCTGAGGCAGTTCCAGCCCAGCCCATTTCAGTGCGACTCTTGTCTTAAAAAAAAAAAAAAAAAAAAGCGCTGGGAATACAGCTGAGTGTGAAGGCCCTGGGTTGAATCTCCAATACCTCCCTCTCTAATTGGTTATTCATTGGTAGTTGATTAACTTGTGTAAGATCGTTTTGAATTTGTGTTCTGATTCATTTCTACCTTATTTTTGTTTTTCCCTGCTTTGTTTCAGCTTCTTTGGGTAACTTTTTGAGACAAATACTTAGTTTTCATTCTTTTTTGTTTGTATAGGTAATGTTTCAGAATCTTAAAATTTTATTTTCTGTGTTCCTGGAGCAGGTTACAGGTAGGGCTGGCTGCCGTGGGAGGAGCACGTCCCTGGCCATTGGGAACCACGCTTACGCTCACAAATGCCACTTGGGAAGCATCACTTTGCATGAGCCCTTTCATCTCTTTGATGTCTCACCAGTAAAATGGGAATCACTATCAGCTTTTCCCCCTGCTTAATTTAATTAGTTGTTAAAAACAGATAATGCCTGTAAAAGAACATTGAACATTAATAACGTTGTGTAGATAAAAGTTTGATCTGAGGGGCTGGAGGCATGGCCAGTGTTAGAGCATGTGTTTGTCATGCACAAGGCCTTGTGTAAAATCAGTGTGATTTAAAATAGAAGGCTTTCATATTCTTGTCATATCCATCAATTAGCAACTTCTTAAGAGCAGAAACTATTAAAAAAATACTTGTGTCCTCTGAAATGTGTAGCATAGAACTTTGTTGACAGATACACATTATTTGTTGATTGAATGTTTTCTGAGATCCACTTTTTAATGTTCCATTACTGAGGGATCCTCTAGTGTCCTGAGACCTCAGGACCCAGCCCCCAAACATATTGCTGGGACCAGTTTTCTTGAGGGTGACAGAGACAGATCAACACACAGTGTTTGACAAGTGTATCCGATGATGTAAACCTTGAGATACAGTTAAATTTTCTCTAGAAGAGTGCCAGAGACATACTCTTTTTCCCAAAGTACAGGCTAGTAAACTACTATAATTGATATAAATGGATTGCTAAAAATTCATTTGCATTTTTGTAATTCTTAGAGCTGCTATTTTTAATTTTAGTTTTGTGGCTTTATGCAGTGGCAGTCAATAAGGTTTATCTGAAATGCAATTATTGCTAATTAAAAACTAATTTTAGTTTTGTTTAGGGGAAAATATTATTCCTTAACTTTATTGAGGTTGTTTTGTTTTGTTTTGTACTGGGAATCAAACTCAGGACCTCATTCTTGCCAGTCAGGTGCTACAATATGGAGCTAAATGCCTGTCTCTCTGAGTTTTATTTTTGCATTTAATTTATTTTTGTTTGTTGGTATGGAGTGGTGATATATCTTCTATTTACCTGAGATTTCCCAGGTTCTGTGGGAAAATGAATGCCATATAATGTGCTAGAATGACAAGTTTTTTGGGGGGGACATTGCTAAACAGTATCTAAATGCAGAGTGATACTGTTTTCCTGTGTATTTAACATTCTCTCAGAATATTAGTCCCTGAAAGATTTCATGGAACTATTGACATTTCAGCATTGTGACTTTGAGTAGAATATATGAAGTGCACGTCTCTTACCTTACTAAATATTCACTGCAGGAGAAAAAACTAACTTTTGAAAACAAAACTATTGCTTTTAAAGATTTCTGTGAAACTTTATATTTCAGATATTGGACGGTTAAATTCTGCTATTTTAATTTTTTTGGTGGTATTGGGCCTTGCATCCAAGATGTTCACTGTGAGCTACATTCCAAGCCCTTTTTCTGTCTTCTAATTTTGATTTTAATTTTAATTTTGAGACAGGATTTTGCTAAATTGCTAAGTTGCACAGCACTTGAACTTGTGATCTTCCTGCTTCAGCCTACTAGGGTGCTATGCTGTATTTCTTAAAGCTTAAACTCCAAATAGTTACAAAGAGTTTCATCAGAAAAATGCTAATTTTATGGTATTGTATTAGATCCACCAATCTTTGAAGAATTTTCTCAAGCCTTTTCACATTTATGAAGCTTTTCAGGATTTTCCCCATCATCTCCTGCTGACCTCACTTCTTATATCAAAATGTTTGGTACAAACGGTAGGTGTGTATTGTTGACTTACTGGTATATGGTACCACTTGGTCATGTTAAATTTGGCATTGTATTGCTTGTATCTATGTAATTCTATTTTCCCTAAAGTGATTATAAGATCCTTCTGGTAAAAACCACATTGTAAATTTATTTTTTTGTGTCTAGCAAGGTGTTAAAAATAGGATTGACTGTCAATATTTCTTGTCAAAAGGAAGCATATATAGACTGGAAGTTGAGGATTTTTTCTTTTGTTTTACTTCAGAGAATACTTATTTAACCTTAATTCTCAGTGTGTTCTTTATTGACAATAGAGTATATTTTGATCAGAAATGTTTTCAGTAAAACTATATGACTGAAAAAGTCCCAGGAAACTGTTTCTATAGCCATAGGAAAATCTCAGGTTTTGGCAGTCTGTCTCCTATCACTGTGTTTTTTAAGAGTTATGTCTGAACCAGCTAGTGTCCCGATTCATTTTGCCATTTCATCTACTGCTCTTCCTCCTATTTTTATTTAAGACTATAAAGTTACTTTAGTGTAACTGCTGCTGTCACCTTTGCCCTTAGCTAATCAAATAGTTTACCTTGAGGGAAGCATTTATCTCCCACTTTCATTATTATTATTTTTGTAGCTGTAAAGATATATATTTTATGTCTGCAGAAGGCTGTAACAGTGAAACGAGGTATTGATCTGCTGTATTTAGCAATTTCTTTCCACCTTGGCATCAATAGCATGTCAGCATCTGTCTGTACTGTGGTTGACCTCACAAATAGCTCTTTATGCTCCCATTGGATTCAAATGATATACTATGCTGAAAACTAAATCAATGAATGATTATAAAGTTTTTAGTATTATTTCATGACCTGGAGGCAACTGGTACTTTTTGCACTGAATAGTTCCGTGTTCAATGAATATGGTAAAATGAGTGTCTGGCCTTTGTTCAGCCAAAAGGAGGAAAGCAAGGTACCTGCTTGAGATACTCTTACTTACAAACGAATGTTCTCCAAGCATGCAGGCACTTCAGTGGAGCATCTCGCCTTACAGGATCAGATGCAACAGAGCAGCACCCACATTTGACTTTATTCCTTGCTCCTCACCTGTGGTATGTAGGAGCGGTTTCTAAAATTATTAGAGCTATAGTCACATGGTCTCTTCCTTTCACTGACAAAAGTAAGACAAAAAACTAAAACTGATATGGCTCTGTCACCATATTATTGAGGACCTAACAAGAAGAGCACAAGGGAAAAGGAGGGAGCATAACTGTGGTCCAGGTCTGATGGGACTCCTAGTGCCTCTCAGCACCTAGAACAAATACTAAGAGACTGTTGTTGAAGACGCTTTCTCCACTCCTCACCTCACTTGTATTTCTGCCATACTCCACTGATACAGGGAACACTGAAATAGCATGTGTTACCGATTTGTTTTCTTTTGAATGTTGCTGAATCCAGCAGCTTCTTTTGACTTTGTTGAATCATACATTCAGATGAAAGACCCTCCTAAATATTAAAATTGACGTCTGGGATATGTAGAAAGGTGGGAGGGGTTGAGAGTGGGTGAATGGAAATGATGGAGCACAGCAGTTGCCATCCTTATCTTTTGGGGATCTGAATCAAATGTATTTTTCTTTGACAGATGCCATTCTGATGCATTCCTTTGTCAGTCCTGTGGAAAGTTTGATAAGGAGTATTGGGGAATTCATGTATTGATTTTCGTTGAGTACCTACATAAAAAACTTATGCTCAGCTTTATCAAATCCAAAATGTATCTACTTGTATTATTCCTTCCAATTGCCCTCCTCCCTCTCCTAGTAAGATGGTTAAATAGGGGACATAAAAAATGGATTTGATGATCACAGGCTTATGTCCAGTTAGGTTCTTCTCCTGTATGTCATCTGTGTGATAGCATGAAATGAGGATCCCTTCATGTTAAGTTGCAGAGCACGAGACCTTGAAGAAGGAATTTATTTTGACACTTTGCATTTGGAGTTGAGTATAAAATCAGGCACCATACTTTTCTGTTGTATAGACTTCACTGATCATTAATAATTTGAACACTGAGTTCATCCGCAAAGTAGGCTTTTTTGGATCTGCTAAGGGACCTATACCTCTTAAATTCATGGCTTTCGTTTGTTATGCATTATCGATTTGTGACTGATTAATTAACTAAACTGTTTTTGAAGTACAGTAATTTAAATTTTTGTTGTGTACTATCCCTCAGGAATATGAATGTTATTAGTTGACTGTTGTCTAAAAGAGTACTTCCCTTTATTTGTCCTGTATCAGTTTACATTAAACTTGGAGGTGCATGACCCAGATTCAGAATACAAGGACTTGGGAACAAAGTTCCCACTTCTGAATTCAGCCTTTGTGATTTACTTAAAATGTATTACTTAAGGTAACTTCTCTGCTGTCTGCACCTATATTTATTCTTGTTGCTAAAAAATAGGACAATTAGTTGACCTTTGTCCATATAAGCTTTAATACTGCAATGTTCTGGGTTGGTTTCTTATAAATAATGGGTTGTTGTCTCTTCCCAGGCTCGAAGGAAGAGTGGGTGTTAGTGGTCAGAGTTTAAAGAGTTGGCTCTAGTAATGCGGTTGGTGTAAACCAACCTTTAGATATAATATTCATTTCAAGTTCATACCACTTGAGGCTGTCTCTGATGAGAGCTACTTAGGGCTTATTTGTGGTTGGACATCCCATTTTTGGTGAAAAAGATGAAAGAAGACCTGCCCAGCTTACTTCTTGATTCTAGTGAGTCATTTTTGTTGACAATGAATGCTATGATAGTTAAATAGGATGAGACATTTCTTTTTGCTCAATAAATACAAAGAAGAAATCTCTTTGTAGGTTCTATGTTTTATTTATTATTTTTAGTTTTAGTTTTTTGGAATCAAACTCATGACTTCGTGCTTGCCAGGGAGGCGCTGTGCCACTGAGTTATATCCCTAGCCCAATATGTTAATACACATACATCCGAGTAATATCATGCTCTAACTTAAAATTGTATAAGATGTACTATGTCAAATGCTGGCTCTGAATCAATTTTGGACTATGATTTTTATAAATGAACTAAGAATTATAAAGTATGTTGAAGAACTAATTAGGTACTAAAATTATGTTATTTTCATGAAGTAAGGTCCTAGACGAAGTTATATTCTTAGTTATTACAATAGTATGATAATAAGACGAAATGAGTCCTTTTTAAAGATTATTTTCTCTTATTGCCATTTATGAACTTTTTGAAACTGATAAGTAGGTTTTCCTGTGTGATTTGGAATTATACAATTTATTAGAAACTTCCTAAAGAAGAAAAAAATCAATTTTGTATTTTCTTTCTGTTTTTGGGTTCTGAGAATATGAATGTGTCTGAGGCTATGTATGTGTCTAAAAGCATAGCATGCTTAAAACCATGGCTGAAGAGTTATGCTTAACTGTATACTTTGCATGCATTTGTGATTTGAAATAGGAAAAAAGTCAAATTTGAGACAGCTTGAATGGCATGCTGTCAGTTTGGAGCCTCGTGAATTGGCAGTGGTCTCATTTAGGACCTTCAGATGTGTCTCTGCCTGGACAGAATGAGAACGTTTTGCATGTTCTGGTGGAGACAGCCACTCCTTGCTGCTTCACAATAGGCAGTGGTGCATGACAGTTGCCCTTCATTGCTGGCTTCTTGGAGCTTAACCTCTGACCCTCCACTTAGCCGCTGCGCAGCAGTTGGAACAGGTTGGAGATGTTGGTGAATGACGGGCAGTGGCCTGCAACGTGCTTGTCATTATTTGACTGTCAAAAGGAGCCTGCCATTGGTTTCCATCAAGGTTTGAAACCTCTGTGCAGCAGTCCATATTACTTAACTTCCAAAGCTGTCAACAGGATGATCAAGTGTGCATAAAAAATCAGAGTGCTGAATATGTCTTCAATCAGGAGCTAGAAGTTTTTCCCTCTTCTTTTTCTTTTCTTTCTTTTTCTCTTTTTCTTTTTCTTTTGTTTAAATATATTCAGATGACTTTCACAGGGCCAAGAGGTTGAATCTTTTGCCATGGTGAGGAAAGTGAACTGTTGTCTCAAGTGGTCTAAGTTTCAGATAGCACAGTTTAGATGTGAGCAGCTCTGTCAGTTAAATTCTCTGACTTGTCTTGCATATTCTATCAGTTTTCAGCTATAGGTTTAAGGGACTACATACTAGCCCTCTGGTCCCTTGGGTTAGCCCACAATGTTTACTTTGGTCTTCGTGTAATATTGCAAAGAGGCAGAGAGGTCACTTTATATGATTGTAAAGCAGGAATTGAACCTTAATAAATAACAAGAGGGGTACATGATTAGTATCCTATTTAAGACATTTTTCCCTCCATAGAAATTTCAAACATAGGAAGTTGAACTTGTTAGCAATCAAGTTGAAGAAACTTAAGAGGTCAGTCTTACCCTTATGCATTTATATAGTTTTTAGATATAAAAAATATGACTATGAAAGCCATCTGTGTTAGTCAGTTTTCTGTCACTGTAACATACCTGACATAATCAATCAGCTTCTAAGAGAAAAAGGTTTATTTTGTTTCAGTTCCTGCTTTTGGGTCTGTGTTGCGGCAGCACATTGTGGCAGGAGTCTGAAATGGAGCAAAGCTGCTCTCTCACCTCATGGTTGGGAAGCAGAGAGAGAAAAAGAGAGTGCTGGGGTTTAACTGTTTCTTTCAAGGGCATGCCCCCAATGATCCAAAGACCTCTCACTAGACTCCTCCTCTTAAAATTTCCATAGCATTCCAGTAGCACCTCCCTGGGGACCAAGCTTCCAACAATGGGCCTCTGTGAGACATTTAAAGTCCCAATGATAGCCCCATGTTTTCTTTTCTTTTCTTTTCTTTTCTTTTCTTTTCTTTTCCTTTCCTTTCCTTTCCTTTCCTTTCCTTTCCTTTCCTTTCCTTTCCCTTTCCTTTCTTTTCTTTCTTTCTTTCTTCCTTCCTTTCTTTCTTTCTTTCTTTGTTTCTTTCTTCTTCTTCTTCTTCTTCTTCTTCTTCTACTACTACTACTACTACTACTACTACTACTACTTTCTTCTTTTTCTTCTTCATCTTCTTTGTCTTCATCTTCATCTTCTTCTTCTTTTTTAATTTGAAAGTTAGAATTGAGAAGCACCTTGAAGTAAAGGAGATGGAGGGATAAACTTGACGATATTCCTCAACTGTATAGAAAGTTCTGGTATATAAACTAGCATTGCGTAGTGGGTGGTGTGGGAGTTGTATTATCTGAGTTTTAGTTCTGTTTTTGTCCTTTTCCTGCTGTGTCAGCATGGGTAAATTCATTAACCCTTCAGTCCATTTCTTCATCTGCAAAAATAGGGATACTACTGTGGTGAACCTGAAAGGAGATCTGTTTATGAAATACTAGGCTTTGTGAAGTTCATAGGCTCCCAGTTGGCACTTCTAAATCATCTTTTTGTCCTTTTATTTTACAGCAGATGTTAAGTAGAAAAGATTCATCAAATAATCATAAGGCAATGCTTGAACTGAAAAAAACACTTAGCTCAATATAATCTTTATATTTTGACTTTTTTCTCTCCTATATAACTGATTTTTGCTTATGACATATTTTAAGGTAAGCACTAAAACCACAAATCTGAGTAGCTTGCTTGTCTTTCTTTTCTCTCATTCATTCATTTGTTCATTCATTCACTTACTCATGAACTTGGTAAATATTTGTTGAACTCTTGCTATGTACCAGGTCCTGCTTTAAGGTTTGGAAAACTATGAACCAGACAAGCAGTGCCTGCCATTATGGAGCTCACATTCTGGAAGAAAGACTGGAAAATAAACACATATCTACTTTTTGTAGTTCTAAATATTAGAAAGAAAAGTAAAGCAGGTGAGAGGAAAAAAGAGTGATTTGAGTGGCCAAAGAGTTTGAAAGGAGGACTCTTTGCAGCAGAGAACTGACTGAGGGCAGCAGCTTTGCCCTAATGCCTTTCCTTTGATCTCTTCATCTTCAGGCCACTGCTGTGTTCTGGCCCTTTTTATTTCCCTTAGTGCCCAGCCTATGGTTTTCACTTCAAGTTCTTCTTTGTCATGTTTAAACATGTAAAGTAGTGGGTGGGAGTATACTCAGCTGTAGACCTTATACTTAGCACACATGAGGCCTTCACTACAATCCCTAATACAGCAAATCCCTAAAACAGTCACCCCACTGTTTATTGTTTCTCAGAGATTTGCTACTGGCTGCATGTTAGAATTCAGATCCCAGTTTTGCCCTATGGGGTTTCTATTGCTTCATTCTCATTGTTTGTGGCCAACTTTTTTTTCAATCTTCTCACTCCCGTAACTTCATAGCTTATACTCCTGCTGTGAACAAGTTGTAACTCCGTCAACATACTGTACATATATCTCTATGCTTTTTATACGTGAGTTTTTCTTTCCATGCTGTTTTCCTGCTTTTTTCTTAGCATCTAGAAAAAGACATTTCTTTCAACAATTTTCTCAGATGCCACTTTTGAGACATCTGTGATTCTGCCACCCTCAATGTTGTGTGCATTTCCTTAGCTCATTCCTCACTGCCTCTGTTTGTCCACGTACTTGTCTAGTGCCTGAGCGCCTTAAAGATAAGAAGCGTCTTTTTATTCATCTCTTGTCTTTCCAAGATCTGGTGTAGTGCCTGGCAGAAAACAGACACTCAAGTAGTTGTTAGTTGTTGTGGAATGACCTACAGAAATATTTAGTGCTAGATTTATCATGGAGTTTTCAGGTACAGTCTAATTGGAATGTGTAAGTCAGTGTTTACTGGAGAAAGAGATTTAATGCAAGGTGTAAAAATATAAAAGGATTTACAAGATAGGCTTACAGAGGCCACCCACAGAGTCAGGTATGGAAGAGTACCAAAGGGCTATGTGCAGGCTGGGAATCCAAAAGATCCAGTTAACGTCCTGGAGCTTGCTGTAGTGTTCCATGCAAGTCTGCATCAGGACACTGATGTGTCTGTCAGGAAGCTGAAGGGTCTGTGATGGAAGCCAGGAGTCTATGCCCAAGGTGACAGTGAAGACTAGAGCTTCTGGAAAGAAACGGAAGAGAGCCTCTCTTCTTCATTTCTCTTTTATTCCATTTAGGCCAACAAACCTATTGGTTGGTGCCACTCAAACCCAGGGGTGTATTTGGTTTTCAGTAAATCCCTACCAGAGCTATGGTAATCCAGTTTAGTTGGGCATTTCTTAGTCATGTTGACACAAGCAGTTAACTATCATAGGGAATTTTGAAGAGCTCCTCAGTTACCATAATTTGTTTTTAGTAGGATTTCTTCCTTTTGGCCTAACTTAGATTACTAGCATCATATTAAAAGGAAAGGAAGATGATGCATGACAACACTAGGAAATAGAAATACAATGTTAGCATGAATTAACTTCCCAATAATAATAATAGCACCAGAATATTGTCAGTGAGCAAATAAGCTCCAGATAAACATTTATGTTGCCCATTTTATAACCTAACATATAATTTATCTTTTGCAAAGGAAGAATTTAATTTGGTATTCCAATTCAATAAGTAAATTTTGTAACATATACAACCATGTCTAAATATTTTTCAGATTAGACTATGTAGAGTTGTCCTGATTTTTAAATTTTAAATAAAATTTGAAGTATTTTAGTTCCAAAACACACTAGACTTATTATATGGAATAATAATTTGTTTGAAGATTTCCAAATTGTTAAGTACGCAGCCTTTTTTGTTTGTTTATTAGTAATAATAGTCTGTTGAACTGGTGTAATTATATTTTATTAATAAATTCCTAGCAATAGAACAACTGAGTCAAAAGATAGGAATTTTTTTGTGGCTTTGTGTATTTTCAAATTACCTTCTAGAAAAGGTACATAAATCTGTGTCAATATAGGTTGGGAAGAGGATCTTGTTCTATTAATGTGTTTCATAGATTATCTGTGAGTGAATTTGGGATCTAATTGGGAACTTTACATATGAGAGGTGATCTAAAGTGCAATTCAATTATGGATACAAATACAAGAAGATAGAAAAAAACAATCGAATCTCAGGTTTTAAATTTCTGAAATGCAGTGTACTCTGTGGTTTAGTGATTTTTTTTTTCAAACTGTTGTATATCCAGAATACTTTAGAGCTCATTGATCGAGGTGTGATCCTGAGCATCTGTTATTTTATTTATTTATGCTTTTGGATGAGATTTCTTTCATATTTATGATTCCAGGGTTGAGAATTTGAAAACCTACTACTAACATTTTTGAATATATGTTTCAAAATGAAATTGTCTTGTTCGTGCCTTTGCTGTTTATTTGAGAAATTAATGGCCTAGTGGTGGCAAACTTATGGCAGGTATGCTACAGTATTCAGTTTGTATCATTGAAAACTCTAAAAGCTTTCAATGAACTGGCCTAATTAATTGTTCCCTCCTTTAAAAAGCTATGTTACTCACCCAAAAGACAATAATAGTCTGAATTTTGTGCCTTTACTGTGCTTTACAAATACTCTCATAGCTGGTTGAGATCTGTGTTGGTAAAACATTGTGGTATAAAATCACTTTCCAGTTCCAGCTCTGGTGCTGAAACTGTGAAGTATCTTTTAGGCAAAGTAGAGGTTAAGGCACCTTAAGGGCAGTCACTTCTTATCTTGCTTTTATTAGCAGTGGTGTCAACATGTACTAAAATGTGATGACCCACTCTCCTTTCTGATAAAAGAAGAATGACCTGCCTGGCATGGATGGAGAGAGAGGTGCCTGAGGCAGATTACATTGTCACCTCTCATAATAACAGCAGGCACTGGGGAAAAAAAGGGCCAGCAGATTGCTGTTTACCCATGGAAATGTTTGACATTTTTGGCTCCTGATGAAATGTACTGTGCAGAGGGGAATATGGAGTACTGTAGCAAGGGAAGGAGTGGATGAGTAGGGAAAACAAGGAGTCTGACTTCCTGTGAGAGACTGAAGACACCTTCCAGCCCTGGAACGGTGTACTGGCAGAGCCTTAAGACTGCAAACCCTAGAGGGAGCTCTACTTTCAGCCTGCTTTCTGTTTAACCTGTGTTTGTTAAGAGCTCGTGTCTCTAACGTGGTTTGGCTGCGTTTCTAAAGGTGAGACACAGAGCTACCTGTAGAATTAGTAGTCTCCGAGGAGACGCTGGTGTGGAAAATAATTACCCACTCTTTAATGAAGGAGGCTTTTCTTACTCAGCTTTGAGACCAGAGTCTGAGAACTCTTGGAAAAAGTTGTAGCTATTTTGAGATGTTTGGTATAATTTAAGGCTTTCTTTAAACAGTAATTGTGTGATTTAACCTGTCATCTTGAAATATGAGTTATGTGGAAAAAACTTTTTTAAAAAAGGTTATGCATGACACATCAGGATATGTCAGAAAAAATTTGAATTTGTCTCATGTCTAACATGACAACATTTTTGAATTATTATACAGAAAGTTGTATAAGGATTTACTCTAGAGTTTGTAAATCTTTAAGTGTATTTTAGTCAAAATAAAAGTTTTGTTAATGAAGAACTGATTTGAAAAAGTAAAAAAAACCAGTAATAATGACAAAACTGCAAAAACTGTACTAAAGCACACAAACACACAAATTCTACAAACTGAAAGTTCTTTTTGAGTTTTAATTTCCTCATTTGAATCAACTCACTACAGAACATTTTAAAAAATGTCAGCTCTTCATAGAATTAGGAAAAAACCCCATCTTCTTGAATTCATGTGGAATCACAAAAGACCCCTCAAATAAATAAAGCAGTAAGAAAGAATAAAACTGGTGGTGGCATTTCTAAATGGTAATGATGATTTATCTGAAAAAAAAAAGAACAGTTCATTTATAATATATAAAAAGAAAAAAAAAATCTCAGAATAAATTTAGCTAAAGAGATGAAAGATCTCTACAGTAGAAACTATAAAACATTAATGAAAGAAATTAAAGAAGATACTAATAAATGGAAAGACATCCTGTGTTCATGAATTAAAATAATTAATATTGATAATATGTCTATTCTACTGAAAGTAGCCTACAGATTCAGTGTAATCCTCCCTCAAAATACAATGTCATTCTTCACAGAATTAGAAAAAAACCATCTTATTGAATTCTTATGGAATCATAAAAGATTCCTCAAATAAACAAAGCAATCATAAACAGAATAAAACTGGTGGTAACATACTACTGGTAATAGCAAAATATACTATAAACCTATAAATCGAAACAGCATGGTATTCATACAGAAACAAACATACTCATCAGTGGAACAGAAGAACCCAGAGATAACTGTGTGCATTTACAGCCAACTTTTCCCCCTATTTTTTGGAGATACGGTCTCCCTGGGTAGTCCAGGCTGCCGTTAAACTCACTGTGTTGTCCAGGCTGGCCTCTAATGGACCGCAGTCCTCAGCTTCTCGAATGCTGAGAAAATACAGGCATGTGCTATCATTGACTGGCCAGCCAGTTTATTTTTGACAAAGGAGCCAAGAGCATATATGGGAAAGGGCAATAAATGGTGCCATAAAAACTTGTATTAACTTGCAGAAGAATAAAAGTACACCTCCAATTTCTCACCAGTTATAAATATCAACTCAAAAGGATTAAAGACTTAAAGACCTGAAACTATGAAACTACTAGAAGAAAACACAGGGGAAACATGTTAAGATATTGACCTGACCAGTAAGTTTTTGGATCTGACCTCCAAAAATATGCATAACAAAATAAAAATTGACAAATAGGGCTGCACCATTTAAAATGCTTCACTGAAGCAAAGAAAGCAGTCAACAGAGCAAAGAGACAACTTAGAGAATGGGAGAAATGCTAATATCATTAATCATCAGGGGAATATAAATCAAAACTACAGTAAGATACCACCTCACCCCAGTTAGAATGGTCATTATTATAAAGACAGAAAATAACAAATTCTGATTTGGATTTGAACAAAGAAGAATTCTTATTTGCTGCTGGAGGAAATGTAACATTGGGATTATGGAGATACTCCTCCACCCCTCCAAATAGAACTACGTAGGCTTCAGCAATCCTACTACTGAGTATATATACCCAGAAGGAATGAAATTAGCATGTAGAGAAGCTACTTGCAGTCCTATTTTTATTACAGCATTATTTGTAATGGCCAAGCTATGGAATCAGCCTAAATGTCCATCCATCATTGGACAAATATAAAGAAAATATGGTAGGTATATCTAGTAAAATACATCAGCCATTAAAAAAACATGAAGTCCTATCATTTGCAGCAACACAAATGGACCTAGAGGAAGTTAAGTGAAGTAAGTTAGGCACAGAAAGACAAACACTACATGATTTCATTCATAAGTGGAATTAAAATCTTTGATGTCACAGAGGTTGAGAGGAATAGTGGTTACTAGAGTCTGGGACAAATGGGAGTGGAAAGAGGCAGGGGTCAGTCAACTGGTACAGTGCAATTTGTTGGGAGGAGTAAACTCTGGTCTTTTGTAACATAGTAAGGTGAGTACAATTTAACAACAATGCATTAGTATATCTCCAAATAGCTTAAATAGAGGAGTTAGAATGTACCCACCATAAAAAAATGATAAAAGTTTAAGATGATGGTTGTGCTAATTTCTCTAAGTTGCTTGCTACCCAATATGTGCATGTGAATCAAAATGTGGCATGTACAAATATTGTGTGTCACTAAAGAAACACGCAGAATGGAAAAATATTTTAAAAAGTATTTCATGGTTTAGTAATATTATCCAGGTCAAATCCAACAATGAACTTCTTTGCTGGACATTTCCTTTTTCTTTAAGACATGAAGTTTTTTTTACTTGTTAATGTAGTTTGGAAGGGGTAAAAAGTCTAAGTATTACTGCAACTTCAGGTTCTGGATTTCTAGTCTAGTATTTCATTTTTTTTTTTTTATGAGAAAGAGATTCATTCTTTTCTTTTTTAAAGGAAGTTACTTAGAGTCCTAGTGCTGTTGATTCTGTTCTGCCTATTAGGAAGCCTTTGTACAAAATTTGAGAACAGACATGCTCTGGTGATGTAGGGATTCTTTAATACTTCCAAAGTGACAACAGTTTGTTCCTCCTGGAATAGAGAAGTATGGTATTCACTTGGTTGCAAATCTTAAATGCCCACAGTTCAGGTTTGGGTGGCCAGTATCAGGTTAGAGTAGATGTTGTGTAATACAGTATTTCGTGCCTTTGTTCAGTATGAAAGTTTGAAAAATGTTGGCTGCAGATAACAGAATTTCCATACAATGAGCTGTCTGAAAGAGCCAGAAGCTTCATGATGCAATCAACTACTGGTACTTTCTGCTTTTCTACTTTGCCATTTTTAGCCTGTGGGCTCTTTGGTCCACTGTAACCAAGTGATCATAAGACAACTGCAGCAGTGCCAAGTATTATGTCCTCATGTAACTGTGTTCAAGGCAGGAAAAAAGGATGCAAGGACACAAGAGTTTTATATTAGGAGATCCCTTGCAGACTCCTCATTATGTCCCACTGGCCAGCTCAACATTATTTGGCTGTTCCTGGTTTCAAGGCGCCTGGGAGAAGAAAAAATGTGACAGCAGGCAATGAGATTTCAGTGCCTGACTCAGAGTGCTCGTGATTCCTTCCTTGAATTGGGCTTATTGTTGCCCTTTTTAGGAGAGAGGAGAAAGAATAGCTGTTGAGGGGGTAGTTGGTGGTTTCTGCCACATTCAATGTATGACTGGAAATGGGATTTTAATCTGTTATTCCAAAGTGGCCTGGGGTTGTGACTTTTATTACCATGCAGTATAGTGCTTTGAGACAAATACTTTAGGCCCAGGATTGGAATTTTGAATCATGCATGTAGCATACTTAGTTATTCTATTTTGTCTCTAAAAGTTGGCGCTATTGCTGTGAATTGGAACAGTCTTTGCATTTCATATGGCATGTAGTCTAGAAGGACAGAGATTTGAGAAGTTTGAGAATGTTGTGATAAACAGAATGGGGGGAAGCACAGTGCTGTGAGAGAGTAGAGATCGGCCAACACAGTCTCGCAAGGTATCAGGGAAGGCCTCTTGAAGGAGGTCATATCCTTTCCAAGCCCTGAGGCAGGACTCAGCTCATCGCAGAAAATAATGAATTGACCTCTATTTTTGGAAATCAAGGCACAACAAATTTGCTCTTCATGTGGAGACTGTAGCATCTTTAGGATTTCATGTGCTTTATGGAGTAGGTAATTCAATCAACTGCTCAGAAAGTAGCACAGCATGGTGTAAATAGCATTGTTTTTAAAGCCATACAAGTAAGGTTTGTTTTCTGTGTAAGGAACGATTTCACCAAGCCTCGGCTTCTTAGAATATCAATGGAGATAACACATTGCTAGTAGATATCATGATAGAAGTCACAGGCATTAGTATGGCACTGAGTATGTACAAGGTCTTCTTCTAAGCTGGTCATTTCATTTAATACCATGATGACCTTAGGAAATAGATTCTGTTCTTATCTCCATTTTACAGGTGAAGAAACGAGGACCAGAGAAATAATGAATGTGCTCAGAGCTCTCCAGCTAGTAGCTGGTAGAGCTGGGGTCTGAAATACAGTCTGTCTGGTTCCTAAATCTGTGTCCTGAAAGACCTCCATATTGTACTGAGATAAGTTGATTGTCATTCTGTACTCTGCTATCTGGTGATAAACCAGGTCAAACTCCTACTCTTTAAAACACTCCATTATCAGTAATTTCTGTCCATACCACAAGCTAGTTTCCAGGCCTCTCTGGAAATCTTGGAGTCTCCTTTCTTTCTCTGACCTGATTTCTTCAGCAGATTTCTTGGTTTGTCAGTGACTATATAACCTTCTCATTCCTACTGCCTCTACTTTAGTTTATGTTAGCTCAGAATTCCTCCTTCTAATAAAACTACAAGTTCCATTACTTCTTGCCCCTATTTTTTTCTTGTCCCCAACATTTTCTCTTTTTGCCAACCCACCTTTCACTTTCTTAAAAATTTATTTTAAAAATAAAAAAGAATAAAAACAATGATACAGAACTTCAACACAAAACAACAGGCTAACAATGGTTAATATATTGCATATTGTTATTTATTATTTATTTTAAAGGGGTAAAACAACATAACAACAGAACAAAGCAGATCAGAAGAAAACAATATAAGTGACATAGGATTTCAAAGCACAACAACAGGAGATCAACAGTGGCTACGATAATGTCTCTTGTTTTCTTATAAGTAGTTGTCTGTATCTTCACACACAGTGAATTCATACAAAACAAAATAATATAAAATTGATCAAAAGAGAATAATGAAAGCATTATAGGCCTTCAAAACTAGACAATAGGAAAATCAACAATGGCTACCGTAATGTCTCTTCTTGTCTTCAAAATAGCTGTCCATACCTTTATGTATGTTGAAATTAAATAATACAAAACAGACTAAAACCACTCTAAACAAAGAATAAAAGCATTACTGCATTTCACAGCATGACAATAGGAAATCAGCAATGGATACCTTAAGTGTATTGCTATCTTTAAAGTAGTTACTAATATTACAAGGTATAGTCCTGAAAAATTGATAAAATAATGAAACTACAAACTGTTCTTTTCAATGGACTAATAGTATCTTGTGTATATATATATATATATATATATATATATATATATATATATATGTTTTTTTTTCCTTTTCCCTTCTTTTCTCCTTTCCCCCATCTTAGTTATTCTTTCCTTTTGAGCAGTTTCTTCACTTTCACAGTATCTGTTGTACACTTTGAGTCTTATTTACTCTTTCAGTTTTTGTTGTTTTTCTTTTTATTCTTTTTTCCTTTTTAGCGGTACCAGGGATTGAACTCACGTCCACGTGCTTGAAAGGCAGGCGCTTATGCCACTGAGCTAAATCTCCAGCCTCCTCTTTCAGCTTTTTACACTAGGAAGACAATATGATGTTTATACATGTGAGTCTGATTTATTTTACTTATGAGTATGCTCTCAAGTTGCATCAAGTTTACATATAAAAGCCTCGAGTTTATACTTCTTTATGGCTGAGTAGTACTCCATTGTATAAAAATACAACATCTTCTTTATCCATTCCTTGTTTGGGTTGTTTCCAAGATTTAGCTATTACAAACTGTGCTGCTATAAACATGGGTGCACTTATATGGATGTGGTATGATGTTTTCAATTCTTCTGGAAAAATACCCAGAAGGGGAATAGCTGGGTCAAAACTAGGACCTCCAGTCCTAGTATTTTGAGGAATTGCGACACTGATTTCCACAGTGGTTGTACCAGTTTACACTCCCACCAACAGTGGGGAAGGGTTCCTTTTTCCCTACAGCCCTATCAGCATTTGTTAGTGGTTGATTTCTTGATCTTGGCCATTCTTTCTAGGGTGAGATAGAATCTCACTGTTGTTTTAATTTGCATTTCTTGAATGTTCAATGATTGAACATTTTTTCATAAATTTTTTGCTGTTTCTATTTCTTCATCTGAGAAGTACGTATTCATCTCAGATGCTCATTTTTAGGGAAGAAAATGTAGCCAGCTGTCCCTCAGACAAAGGATTTCTACCTAGAACATATAAAGAATTGAAAAAAAAATCAGATCCCTGAAACCCACCTTTCACTTTTCTGTCAAAGTTCTTTTCTTATTGATTGTGTTTAGACTTCAATTTAGTGTAGGTTTTAATTAAACTATCTTTATTTAGTCAGGATAAAGTTCAACTGTCACAGGCTCTCAGAGCACTAATTTAATTAGCATCTTTTTCCCAGTTCCATTGTAACTAGCCCCATTCCAGCCCTATCTGTTTACTGTCTATTTATTTTGTCATATATCCCCTTCAACTTCCCTTTCAACACTCATCCCCTGTGGCCTCCTCTTTCCCAGCTCATGTGAGTGAAATTGAAGGTCCTCCTTCAGATTCATTTCTGAAGGTTTTATTTCACCAGATCCTTCCCTTCCATAGAGCCCATTTATTACTTAGCTCAGTTTGGGGTCACTTCGTACTTGTCGGTTTGTTGCATTGGTGTACTTGGTAGGAGACTGGAAGGCAGGAATGCTGCCAGCGCCTATTTCTACAGAGCACAGAAAACCTATCATCCTACATGTGGAAGGACTGATTGACGTCCTGAGACTATGCTTTTAGTTTTGCATGGTGGACATATTTTATTTATTTCTCTTGCAGAAAGAGATTCCTGTATAAACATGTATCTTTGTTTGTGTGCATGCATGCATATATAGGAAGGTTGCTCCTGGTTACCTGGTAGCAATATGAGCCATCATGTATTTTGCCTAAATGGTGCCTTCTAGGGAAACATATCAGCTGTTTCCCTTAGATTAACTTTATGAAAGGAGTATGTATTCTGTGATATCTATATTGTTTTGTGTGTACTTTTTCTAATAGTTAATTTTTTTCATCACATTAATACCATTCACATGTTAAAAATAATCAGAGAAAGATTGTACAGAAAGATAATAATGGAAAATAACTCCCCCCAACTCTTCCCAATCTCTATTAGAGATGGTCAGTTTTCTAACAGCTTCATTGAAATGTAATTTATGCATCATACAACTCACCCATTTGAAGTGTGCAGCTCAGTGTGTGGTATATTCACAGATTGTACAACAGCTGTCAATACCAAAAAACAGTGCCTTTTAAAAGAAGTCCTGTACCCATGAATTATCACTGACTATTCCTTCTCACCCATCACTCTCCCTCAGCCCTAACCAATTATTAATTTACTTGCTGTGTGTATAGATTTGTTTGTTATGAACATTTTTCATAAGCAGAATCATAACAGTTATATGGTATTTGTGACTGGCTTCTTTCACATGTATAATGTTTTCAAGGTTCATCTGTATTATAGAATATACAAGTACTTTATTTTTATGGCTGAATAATATTCCATTATATTGCAGTACCACACTTTATTATTCATTAGTTGATGGACTTTTGGGTTATTTTCACTTTTGACCTATTATGAAAAAAATTTTAAATTAAGCAGAATTTAAAGTACATATTCAAGGAAAATAAGAGTACAACCCTTCAAAAGAGAGATGCCTGCATAATGCCTCTTTAAACATTCAAATAGAGTTTTGTGGTGGGCATGTTTTCATTTCTCTTGATTCATCACTTAAGAGTGGAATTGCTAGATCATGATTTATCTGTCTATGCTTACCTTTTTGGAGGGACTACCAAACTGTTTTCCAAAGTGATCATATCAAATCATATTCTAACTAGCAAAAAATGAGAGTTCCAATTTTTTTGCATCTGTGCCAGTACATGTTATTGCTCATATTTTTACCTCTCTTATTAATTCTCTTTATTTCTATGCATTAGTCAGAGAAAGATATTCTTTCCATTAATTTTTTATATAAACAATGGAAGTCACTAGATTTAACAATATGTCATATATATACATGTATTAAAGAAAGAAGGAAAAAAAGAAAGGGTTGGTATGAGTGATTCAAAACAACAGATTATCCAAAAGTAATTTAGAAGTGTTTTAATCAAACAGAATATGTTGAATATTGGCAATTATATCCTGTTTCCTGTGTATATTTTAAAAAATCAGCATGACTGTATCTTTTTCCTGTGTTTTATTATTGAGATGTAATTTACCTAACATAGAATTAATCATTTTGATGTCTATAAGATGACTACTCTGATCACACCAATTTCTTAGTACTTCTAATAGTGATAGTATCTTTAAAAATATTTGTATGCTCTTAAAAATATTTCTTTAAATAATAATGAAAGAGAAAATGAAATTTTTATCTCCTAAATAGCCCTCATAGATCTGTAGCAAGACCAAGATTATAAAGACTATGAGGCAAAGCAGATGTCACTTGTTTTAAGGTAATTAAGATAACTCTTGAGTTTTCTCTATAGTATAGTAGGTATAGCCTCTTTCAAAATTAGAAGGATATGTCTTCCTTGTTATTCTGACATGAATATTTAGCAGTGCCATAGCTAACCCGAGGATCATACAGTAAATGTTAACAAGAAGCATCAGAACTTGTGTTTTCCCTGTCCTATTGTTTTTCTACAAGGATGCTGACAGCTAGAATGGCTTTGTGACACTGTGCCTACAAAGCTGAATATTACATGTGTAGTTACCTGGGTAGGTGTACAGCATATTTTTTTTAAAGAGCTGGACATAGTGATTGGATGTCACCAGTTATGTCTTTTTATAGTCTGAAAAATTTTGTGTATACTTTGAAAATAATTGCAGATTAAAATTTATTAGTAAGTTTTAGCTTAGTAATATGTATTTCTGCTAAGTGAAGAGAATATTTTCTGATGATAGGGACTTTCTAATGTGCACATAGGATTGAAAATATGCTTTATGTAATATTTTCAGGGTTTATTTATTTATTTATTGTTTGCCTTTCTGCTCAGTGTTATAGTTTTCTTTTCCAAGGGAAAATATGTGCATTGTACCAGATTCTTCCAGTTCTCCATCTCATAATTTCTCTTACTGCTATGTGGTTTCTTTCTACTTTATTTAGGTGCACTCAAAATGTCATTGGGCATAAGTAATAGTTTTTATTGCTGATCTGGTGGAAACCAGGTCTGTTGCTTTTTAATTGCATTTCAAAGTCCCAATGTC
Organism: Dolichotis patagonum; assembly: GCA_004027295.1. NCBI lineage: Eukaryota > Metazoa > Chordata > Mammalia > Rodentia > Caviidae > Dolichotis > Dolichotis patagonum. Next base: position 113,119 of record PVJX010002196.1, on the reverse strand, counting down.
TCTTAAGGAAGTTTTTTCTCCCTCCCTTGCCCACCTGAAATAAAGAAAATTTTACTGTATATTCTCATTATAAGACACATGATCATAAATTAAAGTAATGCTGGAAGATTTAAAGAAGAAAGCGTAGAAGTCGCTTTAATCTTGTTTGCCAGTCGTGATCACTGTGAGCATTTTGGCCTGTCGTGGAGCTTGGCCAGCTGTCACCTGGGAGTCAGCTTCAGCCTGGATGGCCTGGGAGCTAAAAATGGCATTTACATTTCTAAGTAGTTGAAAAAAATCAAAAGAACACTATTTTATGATGTGAAAAACATATGAAGTTCAAAATTTAATTTCTTTAAGTAAAATTTTATTAGTGCATAGCTGTGCTTATTTATTTACATATTGTATCTGACTGCTTTCATAAGAAAACGGTGGAGCTGAGTAGCTGTGAAGTGTTACTTCTGAAGCCTGTTCACACCACTTACTATCTGGGCTTTTACAGAAAAGAATTTGATGTCCCTGATCTATAGCCTTTAAGACTTTTTCTATAAGTGTGTGTGTGTGTGTGTGTGTGTGTGTGCGTGAGTTTCAACAGTGGGGTCACTCGACACGCTTTTGTAATCTACCAATTTTATAATATTGTTTACTAATAACTTCTATATTCTTTTTTATTTCATTGAATTAAAATCTGAGAACCACTACATTATTTCTTTTTATATTATTATTATTATTATTATTATTATTTTTTTTTTCGTACTGGGGATCAGACTCACGACCTTGCGCTTGCCAGGCGAGCGCTTATGCTGCTGAGCTAAATCCCTGGCCCTTATTTGTATTATTAATCTTATCAGGTATTATCTGGGAACAGTAATAAAATTATTGTATTTGTTAGAGTTGATTTTAATTCTTTAATGAAATAGAGTTTTAGTTTTCTCACGTAACATGAATTATGAGAGAGGTAGTGGTCAAGGTGTTCAACAGGTGTTTGAGAAGCCACAATCTTTATAACATTCGGTTTTGACATTGTATGCCTGTAATTTCATTGAAAGGTAGTGACTAAATGTCATTTGCTGCATGGCAGGTTACCACAAAACTTAGCAGTTTGAAACAGCACATATTTATTATCTCACAGTTTCTGTGGGTTAAGAATCCAGAAAGGATTTAGCAGTGATCTCTGGCTGGTTATTTTTGACTGAATAGAATCCCTTATGAGGTTGCTAAAGATGAGGGCTGGGAATTCACTTCTTTGAAGATTGGACTGTGGTGGAAGGGATGTTTCCAAGCTCCCGCACATGCTGTTGGCAGGCTGCAGTCACTGGCCCTTGGCTGGAGTCATCAGTTCCTTTCCATATTGGCCACTGTTGTAGTCAGGGTCGGGAGGAGAACAATTAAAATTAGGACATAGAGTTTATGATATTATTTTTATGATGGTCACCCAGAGTTAACACAAGAAACTGCAGGAAATCTATCCACAACACTAAAGACATAGAATATTTAGCCAAGGGCCTAAATCCCACAGCAATGTCCCACACGAGTCCAGATGAAGACCCAGAGTTCATGACAGTGCCTTTCACGAGTCCAACTGGAGGTCTAGAGCCCACGAAAAGGACTCATGCCAGTCTCTTTTATGGATCCGTGCTGGGATGGCCCAAAGGTCAGTGGTGGAAGCCAGAAAGTCTATGCCAGCGGGGTGATGGAGCTGTACTGGTAGGTGGAGGGTTCTATGCTGGAGCCGAGAAGTCACACTCAAAACAAAGACCAGGGCTGTCCTGAAAGGACCACAGCCATCCTCAGCGACACGGAGGCCCAGAGCTCCTCCGACAATAAGCACAGTTGAGTACATGCCAGGAAGCCAGTGTGAGGAGTTCATCCTGGAGATTAAGCGGCACACATCTTCCCTTCTGGAGCCAGGAAGCAATGCTTGATGTTAAGGCCAGAGCTCTCCCAGGAGAACCTAACGGCTCAAACAGTGACATGTAGGAGAACCCAGAATGCCTCAATGCCTCAACGCCTCTCTTTTCCTTCTCCATGTCTCTATTTATGCTGGCAACTTTCCTCAGGTGAAACATCTACGTTCAGCACCATGGTGATTTAATTCTACTGGCGTTAAGTTGATCACCAGTTTCCAGTCCATAACAACCACTGCACAGGGCACCTTACAACATGTATGTTAGCTTCCTTCATAGTGTTTGTCTCTGTCTGTGTCTCTTTCTCTCTTACAGAGATTAGAACCTTTTTGTTTTTTTCCTGTTATAACAATATTCCTCCTCCTCCATTTTATTAGTGTGTTTGCAGTACATCATAAATGCAGTCATAGATTTCAATTTTCATCTCATCAACTAGAACTGTGCTCTATGACCACACCTAGCTGTAAAGACGTCTGAGAATGCAGACTTTTTGGGTAAGCACGTTGTGCTAGTCAAAATCAGCATTTTGTTGACAAGACAGATTGTCAGTGTTTACACTGGTGGACCTCAGAAGTATCTACTATAGTTAACATTTTAAGTGTTCACTGAGGTATTTGTCTGGTCTACAATGAGCACTGAATTAAACAATATATGCCCTTTGTTATTATATTCATATAATATAGCTTTGGAAACAAGCTAGTTGATAGAGCAGAATCCTTGTATGCTGGTGCTGAAAGAAGTAGCATAAAAGAAAAAACCCCTGACATTTATTGAATATATGTCATGTACTAGGCATTTTATTTATATGAATTATCTGATTTAACCTCATACTAAACCTGTAAAGTATTATTTACCTTACTTTACACACGAGAAAAGAAAGACCCAACCTTATTCAGTGAGTTGTTGTAAGGAGCATTTTCCAGTAGTATCCCTTGAATTATTCTAGGTTGAGAAGCTATTGAACCCTCCTATTTTGGGGACTGGAGTAGTTGGAGCCTTGAGGCCCTTGATTTTTAGTTTCCAATAGCGTCTTCTTATTACTCCAGTGTGACTTGAAAGTATAATTGTCTACATCCTCCATGATATGGATAATTATATTACAGTGTATTGCTGGATTGACAGGTGGGTAGTGGAACTAGAATTTAACCTTGGTTTGGACATGTAATTCTCAGGTTCCTTCTTCTCTCAAGAGACAGTAAATTTTAATTAGACTTGAAAGAGGAATTAAATTCACTATTTAATTCATATATTTATTTTATAGTCATATTCTCTTTTTTAATAGACATAAGACATCTTGGATCATTTTTAATATTTCTGGCTCAACTGTAATCTGAATGGAAATGTATTTGCCACTAGGTGTCTCCCTTTGGTTCTCTCCTTTGTCCTGTGCCACACTTACTAGAAAGAAAGTAAAATGGATATAAGACAGATTAGACAACAGAGACATGTTAAAATGCATGGAACGCACACTCTGATGATTCCACTTGTCTTTTTCATCCTGTATTCTCCACTTCTGTTGCTCAACTGATGGCTGGATATAGATCAGTTCTTTGGAATCTTAGATGAGTCTTTGATATCTTTTTCATTTGTAAAAGTGGGAAAGTTGAAGGGGGCAAACTTTTGTGTTCATCTAGATATGTTGGGTAATGAAATAATTGTAACATGTTTGCAGAGAATTTTAGGTACGATTTTTAATATAGTTTATTATCATGGGAATCATGTTTGCTTGGCAGATAATGATTATGGTTATTAATATTAATTTCCCTGTTCCTTAATATAATAATGCTGGTTGTAATTTACATGTATTATCACTTATAATCCTCATAGAAATCTTTCTTGTATGGTTACCATTTTCCTCTTCTGATTTTAAGATGAGGAAATTGAAACTTATAGAAGGGTTAATTGGTTCTAAGTTTAATAGAGTTTGCTTTCAGTCAGTTTTTTCCCCCTCCATTTGGAAGTTCATTGTAGTGATGAGGGACAGTTTGACTTAAGTCAGTAGATTTAAGAATTCCTATGAAAGAATTCAGAAAGTGCTTGTGGAATCATGGTTTGGTTGAGAACAGACATCTATTTTCTGCAGTTGTCTCGTAGAAGTGAGCAGTATGCTCTGGATGTGGGCTCCCTTCAGGAAGGCTACAGGCTCTTCGCAGAATTACAAATTGTGTACACTCAGGGATCACTTCCTTTTACTTCCTTGCAAATGCAGCACCCATTATCATAGAAACTGCAGGGCATTTGACAGCTCAAGTTCAGACCTGGAGCTTCATAGAATAGAACATTCTTCTTATTCAATTAGAGGCATACTAAAAAGATGGGAAGGCAGCTAAGCCTAGGGTTTCCTTTGAGACTGCTGACTGATACGTTCTCTTTTACCCGAATTTAGAATTTGTATTAATTTCTAGGTTTTTCAGTCATCTTTTTAAAAAAAATCAGCTTATTCTAGGTTTTCTTTAATCACAGATAATTTAATTGCACTTAGTATCTCTCCAGTTGACTCCCCAGTTGTGGTGGTGATATCTGCAAGACCATAGGAAAATGTCTGACAAATGTGAGATGAGAGAGCTTTGTCAGGCAGGGAGCACTTTCTCTGGGAAGTCAGAGCTGGCAGTGGGAGCAGTCCCCAGTGCTAACAGGCACACCCACAAGATCTGCCTCTAACACTGTCACTGCTACCTCTTTGTTCCCCTTTCCCACTCACTCACTTCCTGCCAGTGATTCATGACATATTTCCTAGCAGATCAAATGTACCTCTGACACCTGATTGCCGAGTGCTTCTTGTTTACAGTTGCTTTCCAAGGACACCTAGACAAGATGGAAAGCTTAATGTGCAGTAATTAAATTTGCATCTGCTCAGTGACAGGACTCAAAGACATCCCCCCACCGCTGGAATCTCACTGTAGAGCTCCCACTGTTTTGACCATACAGCATCTACAAAAGGCAAGATGTGGACAGGTAAACAAGCATTGGTTCAGTCTACTGCCTGTCATTAAATAATGAATATTAAATAGGCTTGCTGATATCCCTTTCTTGTTTGACTTTCTTTTCTTCACCTACTTGTTTAGCCAGGTTTACAACTGATTTTAAATATAAGAACAGTAGCATGGAGGTGATTTTTTAATTTCAATCTTTTTAAAGGAAAATAAACATTGCTAAACAATCTGGATTGGTTTAACACCCTTTGGATTGTACATTTCTCACAAATGCTAATGAATAATTCAGCAAAGCCAAACACAATCTGCTGGTGGTATCTAGTGTTATTCACACTTGCTAATGAATAATTCCCTTTGGCTTTTATAGGGCAGCTCTAAGGAGTGACTTCTGAGACTCAGATGGGTTATTATTGGGCTATTTGTCAGTGTCCTTGGGGCATTGTGAGCCAAAGCCCAACTTGGCTACCAGCTCCACATACCTTCTCCAATTCTTCTGGGAAACATGCAACTCTCTCTGTCCCAGCATCTCAGCCCTAGAATGTTGCTATGAAAGAAACTGTAGCAGGATTCCGTTCCATGTATAATTTCATTGATTCAGTTCCTTAATTGTTTTCTTCAAATAAAGAAATGTCCATTGAGCTCCTTAGGAGTTACAAAGTACAGAGCATGGCATTGTGTATATATAGAGGTGAGAGCAGTTTTGTGCATTATATCCTCAGGAAGTATAGGTTATAGGGCTCTGGTAAAGGAAACTCAGGGTTCATTTATTTTTGTCAAAATAGTTATCATTTTATCCCTATGTTCTCAAATATGCATTTGAGTGCATATTTGCTGTTGATGGTGCTAGGTGAGGTTTATGTTACTTTGGTTAAACTTAAAATTTATTAATCTTAGAACTGCATACAAGATAAACACTATAACGTTGTTCAAGGACTGGATAAATGATATGTGTTCATTTCTGCTGCCCTGAAGTTAGAAATGTGGCATGACTTGGTGTTATTATCTTGGAGAGTCTCAGAATGGCGAGTGAGGATGTATGTATGCCTGAGTAGTCTACATACCTTAGCAATCATACTGCAAAACGTAGAACTCTGACATCAGTGAGGTGCACTCAGGCTTGGTAAATTTTTTTTCTGGCAGCCTGTATCTGCTTCAGCTTTTTCTGTTCAACGCCTAGTTTTTACTATTCTTTTTAAGCATTTCGAAAAATTGTAACATTAGTTTCACACAGTTAGGTGGAAATCATGTGATTAATTCCAGCCATAAAGCTAAGTAGAAATGAATATCATTTCCTTGTCAGCATATGTGGGAGCTCGTCTGCCACCATGAGCTTTACCTTTCTTTGCTGCCTTGACCTTGAGGCCATGACTTCTAGGTGGTGGCATCTCTTTTAGATTCAGTCCGTGAATGACTTTGTGGAACTGAGACACTCCCTCCTCCATTGATACATGCTTGAACAAGGCAAAGACCCTTATTGCATTAAGCCCCTAAGGTTGGGAGTTTGTTTCTTGCATACTATAACCTGATACACTAATATAGAGGGCTTAGTGGGTTAGCTACGTTCTGTTATTGAACAAGATTTCAGCTAGCTTTGCAGAATATAGTTCCTTTTATTAAAAATAATTTTTAAATGAAAATTGACAAATTGTAATTTGCGAGGCACAAAACAATAAAAATATTTATGAATATATTGTCAAATAATTAATGAAGTTACCATATCCATTACCTCAAATAATTATCATTGTAGTGAGAACATTTGAAATTTACTCTCAAGATTTTGAAACGTATGTTCTTTAATGTTCACCATGCTGTGCAACAGCAAAGTAAAACAGTGACAGCAACAAAAAACATATTATTTCTGTCTAATTAAGGCTTTGATGACTGATCATAATTTAAGCATCTCCTTTCAATCTATTGTAGCCACTACTCTGTTTCTTTGTGTTCTTGTTTTAGATTCCAGATGTGTGTGAAAGTAGGTGATATTTGCCTTGATGGGCCTGGCTTATTTCACTTTGCATAATGTTCTCTGCTTTCATTCATATTGTTACAAATGACAATTTCTTTTTCTAGGCTGACTAGTATTCCATTGTGTATATTTATGACATTTTTCTTGATCTATTTGTCTCTCTCTTTTTTGTGTTTTGATACAGGGTCTCGCTATACAGTTCAGGCTGGCCTTGAGCTCACTCTGTAGCCCCAGCTGGTCTCGAACTTGTGATGATCCTCCTGTCTCATCCTTCTGAGTGCTGAGACCTCAGGCATGCACTACCACGCTTGGCTTTTATTCATCTCTTGATGGACACATAGGTTGATTCCAGAACTATGCTACCGCATAGTACGGCAGTGAACATAGTGCTGCAGACTTCTCTTTGACATACTGATTTCACATCTTTTGGGAGATACTTAGAAGTGGAATTGCTAGATTGAATGATAATTGTATTTTTAGTTTTCAGAGGAATGGTCGTGTAGTTTTCTGTAATGACTGAACTAAGTTACATTCCCACCAGCAGTGACAGTCCCTTTTCTCCATGTTCTTGGCAGTGCTTGTTTTTTGTTTTTTTGAAAGTGACTATTTTTACAGATTTGAGGTGCTATGTCATTGTAATTTTAATTCTGATTTCTTCAATGATTAGTGCTGTTGAGCATATTCTCATGTATCTATTGGCCATTTGTACATATTCTTTTGAAAAATATCCATTCAGGTCCACTTCTCACTTTTTAATTGTATTATTTGTTTCTTTTCTACAGCGTTGCCTGAGTTCCTTACCTAGTTTGAATATTAAATCCTTGTCACATGTATGCTTTGCATACAAAACCATGTTTTCTTCTAATGGATAATATGTTGTCTCTTCTCTCTGTTTGTTGTTTCCAATGTTATATAAAAGGTTTTTCTTTTTAATTTTGATGTAATACCATTTGTCTATATTTATTTTCCTTGGCTGTGGTTTTGAGGTCAAATCTAAAAAAAAAAAAAATAATTGCCCATACTATTGTTATGTGGTTTTTCTCACTATTTTCTTACAGTAGTTTTGTGGTTTTTGGTCTAGTGTTTAAAGTCTTCAATCAATTTTGAGTTGATTTGTATATGTTATGAGGTAAGTGTTCACTTTCATTCTTTTGCAAGTGGATATGCAGTTTTCCAGCAGCACTTAGTGAAAAGACTGTCCTTTCCCCACGATATATACTTGGCATCTTTTTTGAAATCAATTGATCACAGATGCATGGGTTCATTTTTGAGTTCTTTGTTCCCTTGCATTGGCTAATGAGTCTAACTTTTTTTTATTTTTAAAAGCAAAACAGAAAAAAGGAGAGAAACAATACAGAATTTCAAAAAAATAGGAAATTAATTAACTAGTTAATATATTGCATATTATCATCTTACAAGTAGTTGTTTGGGTTACAAGATTTAGGTGTAAAATGGTTAATCAAATAATGAAAGCACAAACTGTTCTTTTTGATGAAGTAACAGAGATTAGTAGTATAGTTATCATCTAGGTTTTATATCAGTACTGTGCTGTTTTATTTACTATCACTTTATAGTATAGTTTGCAAAAGAGTAATGTGCTGCCTCATCTTTGTTCTTTTGTCTTGGTGATTCAGGTTCCTATGATTTTTTTTCTATTTCTAGGAAAAAATTGTACTGGAATTTTGATAGGGATTGCACTGCATCTAAATCACTTTGGATAGTATGGATATTTAAACAACATTAATTATTCTAGCCCATGAATTGGGATATCTTTTTATTTATTTGTGTCTTTTAAAATGTCTTATAGTTTCATTAATGATGTAGTTTTCATTGTGTAATTTTTTTCTCCTTGATTTAATTTTAAGTTATTTTATTTTTAAAATTATTTTTGTTTTTGTAGCTAGTATAATTAAGATTGTCACCTTGATTTGTTTTGGGGGTAGTTTATTGTTGGTGGGTGGAAATGCTACTGCTTTTTGTGTGTTGATTTTGTAACCTACAATTTTACTGTATTCATTTATGTATTAGTTGTAACAGTTTTGATGTACTTACTAGGGTTTCCTTTCATATGACCATATCATCACCAAAACCAGCAATTTCATTTCTTTCTTACGTTTTGGGTGCCTTTTGTTTTTACTTCTTTTGCCTGATTGCTCTGGCTGTGCTTCTAGTACTATATTGAAAAGAAGTGGAAAGATTGGACATTCTCGTTGTGGTCTGGACTTTAGAGCATGGGTTTCAGTTTTTTACCATTGAATATAGTATTGGTTGTGGCATATTGTATCTGCCCTTTATTTAGTGCATTCTTTGTTTTTTTTTTTTTTTGGTACTGGGGATTGAACTCACAACCTTGCGCCTACCAGGCAAGCCACTGAGCCACTGAGCTAAATCCCCAGCCCTATTTAGTGAATTCTTTTTGTATCTATTTTGTTAGTCTTTTTATCATGAAATGATGTTGAATTTTTTAAGTGCTCTTTGTCCATTTGGTCATGTAACCATATTTTTTTGTCCTTTATGCAGAATATAGTTTCTATTAGGATTTGAAGGTACAGGAAAAGTTTGTTTTGTCAATTACCAAGGAATCTGTGGTATAAACATTTGTGGAAATAAAAGAATAACTAGTAAATAGAGACAGAGTTAAGGCCATCAAAACTAATATTCATGGATTTTAAATTTCATCCAGCATGCTAATTGTGTAAGAATGTGAGCCTCTAATTTTCCTCTTTGCTCGTAACTCAAATGAGGGTCTAGCTATCCCTTAAAGTGAGGGTAATTTTTTACATTTTAAAAGATTATAATGAAGACAGAATATTTAGTAGGGGAAATATGTGACTCACAGTGCCTAAATTATTTTCTAGCACTTTACAAAAAAGTTTTAACTGACCTGGCATTTAAACCCTGAGGATCTTCATAAACTGCTATCAAGAAATATCTCACTTACCAAAATACAAGTTTTTGCCAGATTTGGAGGTTTTATTAGTCTTTGTATATTTTTGTCCAGCGTTGTCCACAACAATACAGTATAAACTCAGAAAAAGTTTATTAATTGGATTGCACAAAGAGCATGGAAGATACAGGTGGTATTTCAGAGTATGCAAAATGAGAAGAAATCATGAAAGATCATAAATTTGAAGGAATAGAATGTTTCTTCATCTTGTGAGTAGTGATGGTTTTAGATTTGTTTAAAGCTAATAAATATGGGGGGTTATTTAATCTTCCTATTTACTTTTAAATTGGAAATTCCAAACTTGCATTTTGGAAGATTTTAAAAATATGAACGTGTACTCCAGCATCAAAGTATTATCAGAGTCTTCTTCCTTATCTGTTAGGTGTTGTATTTCATTTTCTTTTCTTCCTCTGGCAACAGTTTTTAATTTTTAAAAATTTTTAAATTTTTGTAACTTAGACAATTTGCTCTGTTCCTTCATTTATCATTCATTTACTTGTAGATATATATCCAAGATATGTGAAAACATATGTTCATATAAAAACTTGTACATTGTGGAATTTTTCGCAGTAGCCAAACCAATAGAAACTACCCCAAATGTCTATCAATTTAGAAGTAGATAAAATGCAGTATATCCATATAATAGAACGTTATTCCGCAAAAATTAATGAAACCCTGATACATGCTACAGCATGGGTGGAAGTTGAAAACATAGTAAGTGAAAGACAAGCAGAAAAGACTGCATATTGTATGATTCCACTTTTATAGAATGTCTGTAATAGAGATATTTATGAAGGCAGAAAGTGGATGAATGATTTCCTAGGGCTGGGGATAGGTTTCAGAGGGAATCAAGACTGAGTGATAGGCACAAGGGTTTCTGCTGGGGGTTTATAATAGAATTCTGTACTTGATAGTAGTTACTACACAACTCTGAATATATTAAAAACCATTGAATTGTATACTTTCAGTGAGTGAATTCTATATTGTATGAATTATATCCCAAATGCATTAGTAAAATAATTATGTAGATTTCTTACTTTTCAGTATTGCTGCTGATTTTACATCCTTTTGTTCAACAAATAGCGGCAATTTGAGTCTCTTACACAGTACAGCATTTTAATTCTCAAACTAAGATCATCTAAACATAAAATTAACATGTAATCAAATTCTCTTTGATCTGCCTGTTCTACTTTATGTACTGGCACATGTGCACAAATACACGAGTATGTTCATTGTGACATTACTTGCATTGGCTTAACATAATAAACAACGTAAACATCCATCAGTGGGGGACATGTTTAAATAAGTTTACAAAGTTGAAGCCAATGGGAACACGAAACAATCCTCAAGATACTCAAATTAAATAAGGTACATGTTACTGTTTGTGTGAATGTTTGCATATACTTATGGAATATTCAGGAAAGATTCAGCAGTAGTTAGATCTTCAGCAACATTTGAGGGAAAACTTGAGTTAGTGTGAACAACCTTTTCTGAGATTAAAACTTATTTTAATACATTATTTTGATAGTGGCCTTAGTAGCCAAATAATGGAAACAACACAGATGTCCATCAATTAATGAATAGGTAAACAAAATGTGGCATATTCATACCTATTCATATAAGTAGGATCAAAGGAAATTTGAAAATAGGTCAGTTTTATTTTGAAGAAATCTTCAAGAAAGTAGTTAAGTATTCAAGTATTATCCTTAAAACTTTAAAAAATTGTTTTCTGTATTATGGCTCAGCAGCCCATCTTGCACCTGTTTGTGCATACTGCTTTTTAATTCATGTGGAATAATTTGTTTTAAGACTCATCCCACTTCACCCCCAGTCCCCGAACACTAATGGTACAGCAATTATGTGCTTCCACAGTATTTTAACACTGTCTTCTGACCCAGCTGTGAGCACTGTACCTACAGGGCTTGCAGGGGACAATATCAAACTGCCCACAATTACTTTAATGTCTCCTCTGAAATGATAAATGAAGTTTATAGTTATAATAAAAAAACCCATCCCCAAGATATAAAGTAATTCACATACCAAAATGTGACTATTTTTTCTGTTTAAAAAAGAATCCTTCATTGAGTTTTTTTTTTTTTAAATCAAGGATATTTCCAACCTGGGCATTTATTTAATGTAGCCCAAGAAAGGTAAATGATATAAAATGTGATTAATACCCCTCTAGAAACTTAAATTATTTTGTTATTGAACAAATTTCTAAGTTTTGCATTTGTGTTTCTCAGTTTGTATACAGAGATACAGTTTACAAAACTGTATAATTTACAGAATATTTGTTGTTATTTTTCTAGGAGAATCCATAAGTGAATCTTCCTGTTTTTTTCTTTAATGCAACTTTTGGTTTGGGTCCTTCTTAGTTAACGTAAATCTTCCAGCCTGCCTACACCTTCACTAGCATTTTAAGAGGTGAGCAGTAGGTGTTCACAGTGTATATCAAAGTGTCCACCATTAAGATTTAGGTTCTTCTTTGAAAAAGCTATTTCCTCATTTTGAATGTGTGAGATTGTGAAAGCAGGATATCTGAGTTTTTCTGCTGTCACATGAAGCTAGAATTTCCATCCTACCTTTCCAAATGTAGGAGATCTTGCTGCTTCCAGGGACTGCATTTTCTCTTAAAGATATTCCATTTTCTTCATGATCCTACTGCTTGTTACTACTCTCCACAGACACAGACTGTCCTTGCTGATGATTCTCTTTGTGCATAACATGGCACCTGGCTCTGTGCAATTGAAATCTTTGCTTAATTTTTATATCTTGTATGTGTCCTTAAAGACCTTGCTTTGGAGGAATCCTTTTATAGCCAGTTTCTCTCAGGTCTTATTTATGAATTTTAGAAGTTTAGATCAGTTATTATTAGGTGACATAAACCCAGTCATTTGGACTATTAAAGCTGTGAAGATATCACACGACGTTTTATGAATCGGACCTTCCGTAGTACAGCTGAATGAAGTGAGGCCCAGAGAGCTTGTTGGTTTAATCAAGATTCCACAGCTGCTTTATTTTAGAACTAAATCTGTAATTTAGAATTGCAGGTGTAGAATTTTTTTCTATAAACTGAGTGAAAAGCTTGAAGATGTAACTTACGGATAGATTGCTTGCCTAGCATGAGTCCCATGGGCTCCATCTCCAGCACTGAAGAATCAAAAATACAAACAAAAAAACCTCAAAGATACTTTGAATAAAGTAATGAGAAATTAGGAGAGGAGGGCTACACAGCTGGAATAGAACACTGCATTAAAATACCTCAGCAATGCTGGGCTTGTTGGTACAGGCCTGTAATTTCAGATACTAGGGAAGTTAAGGCAAGAGGATCACAAGTCCAGGGCCAGCCTGAGCAAATTAGGGAGACTTTGTCTCAAAATAAAAAAAATAAAAAGGATGGGAATGTAGTTCAGTGGTAGAATACCCCTAGTATCACAAGCAGAATTCTTCAAGTATGAAATACTTTACAATGCTGAGATATGTAGACTTTTATTTCTGTTTTAATCAAAGGAAATAACTTCTATTAGCACGTTTCTGACTATAGGCTATTGATAGTATGATGTTGGTGGTAGTTACTCTTTGTTTTGCTTTTACTGTTAGAGAAGACAGACTCTGCAGAACAGAAGAGATGCTTGTGGTAGAACAGCTGTGCAGACAGTGTTTTGGATGGCTGTAGGAAAGCCACAAGCCACGTCTTTCCTAGGTAAAAGGGCTGACCTGTTACTATTCCTAGTTGTGTGTACAACATGTGTTAGAAGAAGTAATTATTTTTAGCTGACTGACTATGACCAAGATTAATAGCTCTTGAAAGGGCTATAATGAAAGGCTGCCCCAACTGACTTCTACATTTTTCTTTATTTATCCTGCTCTCATCCCTGTCACCTTTGGGCATCAGCCAAATGTCATTTGTGTGAGATTTGCCCCTTGGATGTGAAAGGCCTCTCTTTCTTAATGATAGGAGGTGATTGGGCTGCAGGGCTTAGGAACTTGGACAGTTGACATGACCCAGAGGTGAGTTCCTTCAGGTCTGCGGTGTCACAGGAACAGGACACTTGCTCCTGAGGGAGAAACAACATAAGAATATTTGGCTCATAATCCAGCTCATTGATGTATACTTGAGGTTTAACGGGGGAAGGATCAAGGGCTATATTGTCAAGTTCATTGTATTTCAGTGGCCTTCTGTTTGGAGCACTTGGAAGTTTCTTGTTCTGAACAGGATAGCTTGACTGAAATTTTCAACTATTTCTAGTTTTATAAAATTTGGAAGTCTTCATATACTGCTCTGCAAGTTAACTCCCTATTTCCTCTCACTTCTTGTCATGAACTTTACAGGGCACATAACTACCCAAAATGCAGATCATGTTTCCCAGTGTCCTCTGCAGTGAGATGTGGCTGTGTGACTGATGAGAGGTCTTATCCTATGGTCATTTTGGGGAAGTTTCCTGACAAGAAAGCTGGTGTGTGTTACTGCCTTTTTGTTCAAGACCCTTCCTTTTATCTGGCTGCCTAGAATGGAAATATAGTCTGGATCCTGAAGGTGAGGGCTAGTCTTTCAAGCTGGAAGGGGCTTGAGTCTTTAAGGACTTCAGGAGAGCCACCATTTCAGCTGTTTAGTGGCACTTGAAGGCAAATCTAAACATAGGTAATACACTATTTATATACATTGCACAAGAAGAAAATAAATCTCTGGTCCTCAGATTTCTCTTTTTCATCTTAAGTATTAATACAAAAATTTAAACAGATTCCTCTCTGTTCCTTTCATGTACTATAAATTAAAACAGCCTACAAAGAAGGTAATGCAGTAATTTAATAACTAGAGACAGGAGAGATATATTAGCATGAGAGAAGGATTAGCAAGAAGGTTAGAACAGAAAACAGCGTATTGAGAAGAATGATAGCTGGGACTGCTCTTAATAGCGCTGGTAAATAGGTCAGGGAACCCTCATCACCTTCCAGTGTTGGTGGCAGGGACAGTCTTTTCTTAGATTTTTAGAGGGCATTAGGGACTCAACTTCATTTGCTTTCTTAAGGCCTTGTGGAGCTTTTTTAAATTGTAGGTTTCAAATGTCAAGTCTCTATTCAGTGTTTTTAGGTCCCTTGCATGGGACTGCTGTTTCTATTTTGCCTGACTATCTTTGCATGTGGCCATCTTTCCTCTGGTATTGTCTATATTAGATAATGCGTACTGTATTAGCTAGAGTGGGTCACAAACTATTATTAGCACAACCTTTTTTAAAAGAAATGCTGAAATGTGTTATTATTTTTCAGTTTTGAAAAACTTTTGAAAAAGAAAAGCAACTCTTTAGCCCACTGTTCTCATTAGCATTTATAAAGTGAACCAAGAGAGGTATTCTGCGCAATGTTTTTCCTTGCTGTTTCTTGCCTTTTAATTTGAAGAATAGCAGGATCTTGTCTTTTGTTCACACCAGTGAAAGTCCATTCAGCCGGAAAAAGAACAGTGTGCTCTTTGTATGCTCAGAGCATTTGAATGCTTTTGGTCACACACTAGTTGCTGTTTAACTACAATAAAATTGTGACCAAAGGAGATAAACATTTAAAGGATAAATGACAGAGCTGTTAATCTGAAAGCAAGTTTTGTAGCATTGTTGTTTTTA
Source organism: Dolichotis patagonum (assembly GCA_004027295.1). Lineage (NCBI taxonomy): Eukaryota > Metazoa > Chordata > Mammalia > Rodentia > Caviidae > Dolichotis > Dolichotis patagonum. The sequence continues at coordinate 97,772 of PVJX010002196.1, read as the reverse complement.
GCTAACAGGTATGTAGCCAGCAGTCATGGAGATAACTTTTAAATCTGAAACTGAATGAGGTCTGCGTTTCCACATAGTTAAAAAACGTTATCTGTAGACATTTTTTAATAATTAATTTTTAAAATTAACACTGAAAATTGTATATATTTATGGTGTTCAACATGTTTTAATGATGCGTCTACTATACTGTGGAATGGCTAAGCTCAGTTAATTAACATATGCATATTTTTCATAGTTTTGTGGTGAGAACACTTAAAATTTACTCTCCTAGCAGTTTTCTAGTATGCCCATGTGGTACAGTAGATCTCTGGAATGTTACTGGACATTTTTAATGGATAATCATTTAAACATATCTAAATTATCTTTGGCAACATTTAAAAATTTCCTTGATGTATTTTCTAAGTTTAGTCATATGATATATATATGTGTGTATGACTTAGATATATGAATATATGTATTCGTAATAGGTGTGTATATATAAAATACTCAAGTATGTTACCTAAAATGAGAGATTTTGAGGTTTTTATAAGCCTGTAAATTCAGCACGTGATCTATCTTTAACCCTATAAAGCATTATAATTTGAGTGCCCTTTGGTGAAGAGAAAGCACTTTTGAGAATTTCCTTTCTTTGTGGAAATGCAAATGACAAATCTCAGTTCCTTTCTCTTTCCATTTTTTTAATTCTTTCCATCTTTCCATCTAAAATCTGGCATAAGACTCCTTGAATAGAGTTGGTTGTGGGGTTGCTTGGACATGGGAATGCTATTTTTTTTTTTTTTTTTTTGAGTATGAAATGTATGATGTTTTACTGGTCTGTGTTGCAGAATGTTAGGGTGTATTTTGCCTTATGTGACTATTTCATCAGATTATTCAGCCTTTTTCCAGAATAGCAGAAAATAAACTAAATAAGGCATATTTTACAAATTTTTTTTCTTTTATATAGTCACAATTTATTATACAACAGCAGCCTTAACCTTTTCCTGCTTATCATTTAGGTGTAAGATGAAGGAAAGCTGAAGCTGTGTCTCAGCTGAGCTGTGCCCCAGGGAGTAATGATGCCAGTGGTGAAATAAGAAGTATGTCTGCTACCTAAAGGGATTCAGGCTATGGACCCAGTGTTTTTAGATACTCTGATTTTTCAAAAGAGGGTGAAAATTGTGGTTTTTATTGTGAAAGCACCTTATTTTAAGGAGCTGTCTAATTGAAATTTAAAACCCTAGTGCTTCATATATGTCATATTTATAATTTGGAAGAAGGGGAGATTCTTTTTTTTTTCCAACCTATATTCTTGGAGAGGTTATGTTACCTATGTATCCAGAGAAGGAAGCATTGAGCTTCCTCTTCAAGACAAGCTGACCAGTCTAACGCAAAACATATAGGTAATATCTAAAGGGTAGTTTTTTCATCGGTTCATCCCATGGTGAGGCCTACCTGTTGACAAACTAAACTGTTACATATTTAGCTTTCATTAGGTTTTGTATTAGTTCACTTGAAATTAGGAGCTGATAGTCATTGCCCGTCAAACATTGAGGAATGCCTGAGACAGAAATGACAGAATGCAAAGCAAAGACACAAAGGAACCCAGAGAAGTAGGACAGCCTGGAGAGCAGAAAACAACCTCAAAGCTCAAAATCAATGAAAATATTCTCAGGGAGACAAGAGAAGATATTATATATAAGAAACAGTGTTAACTTTTTTAGTTGTGATAATTTATAGTGGTTATGTATTTTTAAAAAATTATCTTTATATATTAGACACATTATGCTAAGGAATTACAATTGGTATATTATGATGTCAGTGAGTTGCTTCAAAATAACCTGTCAGACATGGTAGAGTGAGGAAGGACAGCTGAAATAAGATTGGCAAAATGTTGATAACTATTGAAGCTATTTAATATGTACCTGGGAGTTATACAGTTCTACTTTTGTGTGTTTGAAATTTTCCAGTATAAAATGTTAAAAATGGGGACATTTAAAAAGCAACAAGAGTTTTGAAAATTAAAAAATATGAGAGCAGAAATAAAAATTTCAATAGAAATGTTAGAAAATAAAGTTGAAGCTACTTTGGCAGAACATAGGGCCAAGGAAGAGACAAAGTAATTGAAAATACAGGAGTAATTCTGAACCTTTTGAGAGATGCTGACATAAACAAGCTTACTTATTGGTCTTCCCTTAATCCCTGTTCTGCTAGGCTTCAGCTGTCTCTGTCTTGTTAATATCAGTTACTGTGCCCTTTGCATCTTAAATATGGAGAAATGTTTCTTACTTGCTGTCATCTTCTGTCCCATTCCTTTTGCCCTAGATTTTGTTATTTTAACTTCTTTGTAGGCATTTCAGTAATGTTTTAGAAAGTCAGGTGCATGTTTTTAATCCATCATGTTTAAATCACAGTTAAGTTGTTGTGTTAATCATTAATTTGGATATCAGTTTCTTTTGTTTTTTTTTTTAAATCAAAGAAAGCAGTTCAATATGTAGAAATTTATTTCTTTTATCTTAAACTCTTAAACTCTTTCTTGCTTACTGCTCAAATTGGTTTATTGTTACTGTCTATGAAATACCATGACCCTCGAAGACTCCCACTCAATTTAGTAATGAATTGTGTGTTAATTTGGGCCTTATTCTATAAGTACTTGAGGGGTGCTTTGCTACCCACCTAGACTGTATAGCTTCTGCGAAGCTGGAGTCTTCTTTTGCTTCTGTAGTCTGTGTGGCTCCTGATGAGTTCAGTAAATACTTGCTGATCAAACTTTACCACTTGAACTCTAACTGGTTTGTTTTTAGTATGTTTTATGTGTGATTCTGTGTCACTGTCAGTGTACTCCTTCGAAATCAGTAGGAAGGAATAAATATAATTTGTAGACTTTGGGGGGAACATTGAAGTTTGAAATGCCATTGATCTTCAAATTCAAAAGTATTTTATTGACATTGTAAATTTTCTGTTGTATTTAGAAAGAAGTGGAGACCTGAATAATCTTTATCCTGAGAGGAGAAATGTGAAACTTGAGTTAAGATTTTAGATTTCCCTCAATAGCCTGTTATTTCATAGTGGGTTTGCTTAATGACTTACACGTAATACAGGCACTCTTATTTATTTAAGCTCTTGCCTTTTAGCACAGCATAGCTTCAGTTGTTCAGACTATGCCTTTGTAAGTAGTAATACTGTCATTTTTTCTAAAGTCACCTTTTTTTATTAAAGAAACTCTTTAATAGTTTCACATATTCTGTAGTTATGCATTTCTGTGAGTGCTTACCAACCTCAGCACAGTGTTTAATAAATTATTGAACTTTGAAGAACCTTTGAGAAGCAAGGGCTTTATGTGACTGAGCAGCAGACATGAAAAAACGTTATCCTCCAGAGTATCTAACAGACAGAAATAGAGGCTTGATCAGACAATATAAGCACCGAGTGAATGATGGTAATACCATGAAATATTTACACCCCTAGAGCATGCTAGGGTGGGGAGAAGAGCGTGCGGGTTTTTATCGTTTTGGGTTGAACCTGACACCATACAACTCACCACTGTATGATCTTAAAAGCAAAACAGAAAGAAAGAAAAAAGATTGAGAAAGAAAAGAAGAAAGGGAAAGGAAAATAAGAGAATACGAAATATTGACTTGGTGATATTTTGCTGTTTGTGCTATCTTATCATAAAAGCAAGGCTCCTTTTGTACATAGTAATCTGATGCAGGCTCAAGTTTAAATCAGTCCTTAAAAAGAGACCAAAAATATTAGAAATGGTTTCTTGCCCCTACAAGTTTAAAGTTTTAATTTCAACATTATCTGATGATTTAAAAGCTGTCATTTTATTATCTGTAAAAACAGAAAGTTGAATGCAAAGAAATGAATAGCCTAATATAACCATACTTTCAAACACATTATAATTTGTTTTCTTATGGAATGCTATTTTAAATTGGCTTATGATGTATTTCTTTAATAATGATCCCCAGAGAAAATTAACATAATAGAAGTGGTGTCTGGAATCTGTAAGAAAGGTTTGGAAGATATTTATCCAAGCTAACAGATTTAGATAATTTCTAATATCTTCCAAGACTAAAACAAGCAGGCCAGACCAATTCATTTTGCCCCTCTGCCCAGAATTTTGTGTGTTATTTTTCTTATAGTGATGAACCTTTTATGATTTTATGATGTTACTCATTATTAAACATTGCTTTTATTGATGAGTAAAGGTTGCCAAGAAATAATTCTCTTCATTAAGTATAATTCATGATTTAACTAAAAAAAAAAAAATCCCATAGTTTTGAGAGTTGTCTTAAATCACTGTTTCTGATTTTTTTTTCTTTTTAGTTGTGGAAGAAAGAATTAAATCTTATATTAATAAGAAAACTGAGATTGACCCTAGGCTTTTCAGTGGGATCATCTGGCTTTGGGCGTTTTTGTTTCTGTCATGAATCTCCTGGAAGATTGATATAAATTATGTTAAGTCATTTGCCCCTGTGATCATGTTGACTTGAGTTGGCAAGTTGCTGTCATTTTTCAAGGCAGTAATGTTGAGAGGGAAACTTTAATAAGATTGTCTTTCATAACTATAATATTTTGTCAGTGAATTGTATAAGTAAGGGAACTTTTAAAGGACTTTGCTGTTTGTAATGCAGGAACTCACTGTATTCAAAGAAGTTTGTAGTTTAAGGACCCCACTATCAGTGATATACTATATAGAGCTATTTATGAAAGAATATATCAAATTTAAACAACAAAAACTAGATTTTTTTTTAAAGATAGGATTTCCCTGTGTAGTTCAAGATGGCCTGGAACTCACCATGTAGCCCAGGCTGGCCTTGAACTTGTGGTAAACCTTCTACCTTAGCCTCCAAACTGCTTGCCTTATAGGTGTATGCTACCATGCTGAACTACAAAAGCAAGATTTGCATGTTTTATTATTTTTTTTTTGTTGCTAAAATGATATCCTACAAAGAATTGGGCTTTTAGAATTTGAATGATGTAGATTTTAGTTCCACCTGTGCCTTTCAGTGGGCAAATCATAGACCTAATACTCAATTTTCTTTTTTTAAAATTAAAAACAGAAAAAATGGTAGAAATCATACAGAATTTAAAAAAATAACATTAGGAAATCAATACTAGTTAATATATTACACCTTGTTATCTTAGAAGTAGTTGCTCAAGTTACAAAATCAAAGCATAAAAAATGAACAATCAAACAATGACACCACAAACTATTCTGTTTGATGAACTAACAAAAACTTAGTACTATGGTTACCTTGCACACTTAAACATACATATAGCTATATGTGTATACCTACAAGTTGTTCTTTCAAGCACTTTCTTTCCCTTTCATTATTACAATATCTGTTAAACATTTTGGATCTGATTACTCTTTCAGTTTATTATTATTATTATTATTTTATGCTAGAGAAACAATACAGTATTTACAAATGTAAGTCTGATTTGTTTCAGTTTTCTTATCTAAAAATAGGGCTAATGATAATTTATTTCTCTGATTTACTAGTGTTTCTAAACGTATAGCACAGTCCCCTGAATGTGGGAGGCACTCTGTAAATATTAGTTCTTTTTCTCTTTTCATTTAAGCCAAAAAGGCTTTATTTAGGGGGTGAGACTTTTAGAAGCTCTTAGTTGATGGAGAGAATGAGTCAGTGAACTGTAAGGACACTCGGAGCTGTGGACAGTCATGTGAGAAGATGAGAAGTGGGGTGTTGTATTGGAGGACAAGAGGGTGTGACTAGATAGTGAAAGGATGGACTGAATTCACGGACTCCTAGAGGCAGATACATCAGTGATGGTTAGATATATTATCTGAACTTTCAGTTATGATTTGCTTTTCAGAATTGGAGTTGAGAGCATCCAAAAAGTTGAGAGCATCTGCCTCCTCTTGTCCCCTGTTGAACATCGCACTTGTTTTTAAATGTAAAATGTTAGAGAAGTTTAATCTGATCTAGAGCAAATCAAAAGGTTTATCTGTTCTCAAGTTCTACCTCTGGTTGTAGTACATTGCTAATACTTTTAGCACGACTAGTAGCAATACCAGATTTCCAGGTACTGCCCATGTATTTATTTTGCAGATTTTAAGTGAGGCCTATATATGCTCAGCGCTGTTCTATCCTCTGGGACTTCCATGGTGACAGACAGACCAGGGCTTTTCTTCTCAAGGAGGTTAACATTCTATTGGAGGAAGCAAGCTAGTCAGTAGTAAACAGCATGAAGGCAATAAATAAGACCATGTGTCTTACTGATGAACGCATGGTATGCTCATGACTGTAGAGATAGGATTACTTTAAATTGTTCTTAAGTGGTCTTTGTTGTGAAATTCAAAGAATGATAAGGACTTTCATTTCAACCACAGAGACAACATGGGGACAGCTCCAAGGTGCTGATAATCTTTGCATACAGGAAGAAGAGGTGTTTGGTGGCCAATAAGCATGAAGAGCCAAAAAGGAGTGAGACCATGTCACAGTAGGGCCCTTAGACTGTGAAAGAGATTTAGGTGTTATTCAACACTGCCACTGGGAAACCACTGGAAGTGGGAAGTATGTGTGTAGGGCGGCCTGATTTGCATTTTATAAAGTTTGCTTCAGCGGGGCTGGGGATTTAGCTCAGCGGCATAAGCGCCTGCCTTGCAAGCAGGCAGTCGTGAGTTTGATCCCTGGTACCGATAAAAAAAAAAAAAAAAAAAAGTTTGCTTCAGCTTTTGTGTGGGGAATATTGGAAAGCTAGAGTGGAATTAGGGAGACACATCAGGAGAAACATGTGCTGCTGGCTTGATCCAGGTGATGGTTATGGAGGTGGACTGACGGTATGCAGCTTTTTTGAGTCTGGATAAGGAGATTTGAAAGAAGAATAAAGGATAGAGTCAGGTTTTTAGTGCAAACAATTAGCTTGGGACTACTTGCTGAGATTGGAAGACTGAGGGAGGAGCAGGTCTAGGGTGAAATCAGGTGCTCCCCTTTGGACAGTTACATGTCCGGTGGCTGTTCAGCATGCAAATCAGCTGATTGTCAAATCAGCTTTTGGAAAGGAAGAATCAATGTCAGTGTTAAAGGTTAAGCATACAGGCAATAGAGAAAAGCCTCAGAACACCTCTTTTCATGAAGCATTGTTCTTTGGCTTGTACTGAACTTCTAGGACACAGCTTTCCTGAGCTAACTTGTATTCCTTCACCTTTTCCTTTTTCTGGGTTGCACTGCCAGACTGTCCCCAAGCTTAACAAACGTGTTCCTTCCAGGCAAAAGCAAAAGATGACATACACCATGAGCCAGATTTTCCATGACAGACTTGTAAGGAACAAGATAATCTCATTGTTCCTCATGCTACTTAAAATAAAGGTAATATTGATTTTATAGTAGCAGTTTAGGTCCTAAGGCATCATATTGATTAAGCGTCTGATGAGAATTTGCAGGGTAGCGTTCTAGACCTGTAGCTACAGGGCATCTCCCCACTGGGCCAGCCTCTGTGCTGACCTCCACTGTTAGAAGTGGTATTTTTCTTAGGAATTCTTGGCTCTGTTTAGTCTAGGCACTGTCCGGGAGCATTTATTTTAGCTGATGGATGGCTCAATCTAGCCTGTTACCTTAATCTGACCTTAAAGATGGGAACCTAACTCTGGTTTTTAGTAAATGTAAAGGCTAGTTTTGACACTGTTTAAAATTATTTTCTTATCAGTCGCAGAAGATTTCATAGTGAATCTTCTGCTGTGAAAATTCCTTTTAAAATACTATAACAAGATCTCACTGTCTCTGTTTCTCTCTTCCTTCTTGCCCTTCCTCTGTTCATCCCTCCCTTCCTACTATCTCTCCTCCCTCCCCAATGCCACTTTGGAGTAAGACTTACTTTATGGATTTTTTTTTTTTACACAAGGACGATATCATTTAAAAATTACATTATTAAGCCTATGGGACTTCTCAATTTTAAAGTTACATCAAGGAGAGTGATTTCCTTGATGTGGTTATTGTGATACAATGCATTCAACATTATCAGTCAGGCTTTATGACATTTATAGTTCACATGCTATATTGAAGAATTTAATAAAAAGGGGGTAAATTGTTTACTATTTTAGTCTAGAATAGTGTTTCCAGAAATCATCTAAAGATAATAGTTTCATATAAAAAGTTTTGACTTTCTATTCTAATAAACATTTTTATCCCATGTCTGGTAATTCTGATTGGATTCTTCAGAGGGTTGTTTTGATAATTAAGTGAGCTACTATTATAGGCTAAAGCACTTAATATTGTGCTTGACACAATATTGTGCTAATATCCATTATAAATGCATAGTGGATATTAGCTCTTATCAGCTACTTTAATATGATTTTAGCTGCATCCTTCTTTTATGTCATCAGCAATACCTACCACAGGCCTGGGCACATAGCATAATGTTTAGGTAACTCAGTGACTGACTTCAACATTAGGATTTCCTTCTGTACTTGTAATATCATAGCTTATTTTGTATCTTTTCTAAAATGGTGTAGGTACCTGTCATTCTTTGTTCCTTCACATGGCTCTCAAAAGGAGCCCTATGAATTTGACTGTTTCCACATCTTCCGGCCTTCTTTGTTAGCTGCCAAACCCAGCTCAAGTTTTAAATCTTTTACAGTTAAAGCAGACATTCCTAGTCCATATTAACATTCCTAGTACAGCTCTTGGCACAAAGTAGCTAAATGTATTTGACTCAGTGTCACTGCTGTTGGTCAGTCCTGTCTTTAGGGAGACAGAATGCTGGAGGTGAAATAGTTATTCTTTTCTTGGTAGAAGACTATGCAAAGGGAATCCAGTGCTGCTTTTCAGCTTTCTTGTTGGTGTACAAAAGGGCAACACTGTGTGTGTGTAGCAGGACTTGGTGGAACGAATAGGCAGCTGTGTGTAAGTGGAGAGATGGCCTCCGGCTTTAGCACAGAGTCATTTTGGGGGTGGTTTATGAGTCATCTGAAATATGCATTTAATCTAGACTTGTGGCCTGCTGGTGAGGCTGCTGCTTTTATATGTTCTCAGATGTCTTGTCCGTGTCAAAACTTGCCTTGTTTCTTTGTTTACTTTGAATCAGGGAAATGTTCACAACCACACTTGGAATTTCTTCTCAAGTGTGCATTTGGTCACATCACCGCTGGCTACCACCAGTACATGACTGTGTATTTTGGATGTCCTTTTTTGATGTTCAGCTAATTTAACCCACAGTGAAGTTAATCCTGCTTCTTTGGAAAAATACAGATTTACTTATTAGCTGCCTTCAGAGATACTTGCATTTTCAAGAAAATGAGTGGCACATCCCACCACATATACAGTGGATGGCTTTTTGAAGTCAGGATTCAGAGCAAATCCAAACTTTCTTGAGTTATCTGAAGTTTTCTTTCAGGTTAATAGCAAACATGTATGTGATAAACATGTGGAAGTGTATTGATATTTTATGTCTATTTAAATTGCCTATTTATGGATGAGTGAGAAGAACATAAAGCTAATTTAGAGTAGATATTTTCGCTTGTTTTCTTCATAATTATAGTGTACTCACTAAATGCTTGGTTGCCAGAGGAATAGGACTGGGCTTGAATACTGGCTCTGCCACTTAACTACTTGTGTAAACTTGCATAGGTCATGTAACTTTTCTGTATCATGGTTTCATTATCTGTCAAAGAGGGATAATTATAGTAACTACCACTGAGAGTTGTTTTGAATATCAAATGAGTTAATTTATGGAAAGCATTTAGAACAGTACCTAGTACACAGTAACTACTGTACAAATGTTAGCTGTTATTTTTATTAGTAATTAGTAATCGCCCAAATACACAAGATGAAGGTGTGAATTATTAAGCCATACAACCTATCTGTGAGTCACTACAGGCACTGGATCTAGCTCTATGGATTTATATTATTAGGTAGAGAAGCTTATTTCTGTCATTAAAAATCATTATGTTATAATGGCTTGAATACAATAAAAAGTTATTTCTTGCTGTAAGAAGGGTTATGGTAAACAAGGTGGTGGGACATTTTCCTTCATGCATTCATTTAGGAATATAAGTTTAGGAGGCTCTGCCATCTTCAGTGCATGGCTTACAAGGTCACCTTGGGTTATTTTCATTCTAGCCAGTAAGAAGGAAAAGGAGCATGCAGAGATGTGTAAGAGTTTTTATGAGCCAGACCTGGAAGAGGCACTCATCACTGTAGTTCACTTTTCATTGGCTGGAACTCAGCAGGAAGAGGTGGAAAATGGCAGTTACTGGTCTCATCACAGTGTTTCAGGGAACCATAAAATTGTGTGAGATCTGGAAAAAATGTGTTAACTCAAAACATAAAATTACAGAAATGAAATGAATAATTGTTTTATTAAATGTTTATAATAGGCAGCCTTCTATAAGCTTCCTAAGATGTCTCTTTTTCTTTTTTTCTTACTTTTTTTTTTGGTACAGGGAACGACCTTGCGCTAGCCAAGCAGGCGCTGTGTTGCTGAGCTATATCTCTGGCCCCAGATGTCACATTTTGTAAATAAAAGATACTTTTACATTATGCTGGGTGTAGCTTTTGGGAGGCCAAGGCAGGTGGATTGCAGCCAGTTCAAGGCCAGGCTGGGGGCTACATAGTGAATTCAAGGTCAGTCTGGTCTGCGTAGGGAGACACTGTCCCAAAAAAAGAAGACTGAAAAATGTTTTTATATTTGAAAATAATTTGTGTGGATTTTTTTTTTCTGTTTTCTTTTTTGGAGACCCGATTTCCCTGTGTAGTTCAGTCCTATCTTGAACTCACTATATAGCCCAAGTTGGCCTACCTCCCACAGTTGTCCTGCCTCAGCTTCCTGAGTGCTGGGATTACAGCCACAGCTGGCCATATGAAAATAATTTGTAAATTGGATTTTCTAGTTTCCAAGAATTGTCATGTTTGCCCAGTAGTTGCGGTGAAATAATAGTCAGTCATAAATAAAAGGTCAAGTAAAGTCTAAGCAAAATTGTAAAAATTACTGGCTTTAAATTTAAATTGTAGAGAAACTTCAGTGTGTAATGTGGGTGCACATGTTTATTTTGATGGTGAGTAAGACTTTCAGAACAGCAGGGTCGTGGCTTCCCTACAAAGGTCTTAAAACAGACCTGTTGTTGATTCTTGGTATGCAAACATATTTTGGTAGCTTCGAAAAGATGTGTGATAAAGGTAGCAATACTTCTTGTACTTTAAGCTTAGATATTTGCCCTCTTATGCCCCTCTTTTTCTCTCTTTAGATAGTAATAAAATATTTGTTGCCATGAAATCCAAGAACATGAGTTGTATTGCATTTAATAACACAGGTGCTTGGTCTGGTAGATGCCAGTGCCAGAGCTGAAAAACTGTCTTTTCAATTACCACATTTTAGGGCTAGGCTTTTGTCTTTCTTCTGAGTTATTCCCAGCTTTCTGGACCTTGGTTTTGTTTTCCTGAATTCTGCTGTTCTTTAAAAAACGAAGCACTATTAGTCCATATTGGGGGATGAGACCACTTTATATGATGGATCTTATAAAGGGTCCCTAAGTCACAGTAGCTTTTCATTCTTTTATTTCTTGCACTTTTGTAGTTTTAGCAGTTTTAGTCCTGCTGGTTGGAATTTGGTTGGTTGATTACAAAAGTAAACCATCCAGAATGGCTCTAAAAGGACTTTGATGCAAATTGGGGCTATGAGACACTTTTTTTGCCTGTGATACTGGTGATTGAAACTAGGGCCTTCTTCTCACTGTGCTGCATCATCAGCCTATTAAATTTTTTTTAATATTTTGAGGCAGGGTTTTGTTAAGTTGTCCAGAAGGGCTTGGATTTGTGATCCTCTTACCTCAGTTTCTCAGAGTGCTGGGATTACAGTTGTGCATCAGTAAGCCCAGCTGAGAGACTATTTTGAAAAAGTTTTGCCAATAAGAAATATGGCAGTTGCTTATAAATTGGCATACGGGAAACCTCCAGAGATGGAAATGAGTGGGGTAGGAATAAATATTGCTTATTCCTTCTGCTGTCATCTTTGCATCAGTTTACAGCAACTTTATCTATGCTTAGACCAAAAACCATAGAGACATCCTCAGCTCTTTCTTTGCTATTCCACATCTCATCCATCAGCAAATTCTGTTACCTGTGTTTTCAAAATATATTCTGGCATCTTTCTCTGGGTTACTAGCTTCTTTCTTTTAGATCGCTGCAATTTCTTCCTAACGAAGCTCCTTGCTTTTTTTTCTTCCCTTTCTCTATAAAACAACCACAGTGAGTCTTAAAAAAAAACAACTCCTATCATAGCTCTTTCTCCTCTGTGCCAAATGTTTCCTCCAAATGTTAAACAAAGTTACCCCACAACCCAGCAGTTCCACTTCTAGTTACCCAAGAGAAATGAAAACATATGTTCATATAAAACATGCCCACTAATGTACACAGCAGCCTGATTCATAATAACTGAAAAGTGGGGAAAACTAGTGTTCATTAAGTGATGATTGAGTAATAAAAATGTGGTATATCCATACAGTGGAGTATTATTTGGCAATAATGCTGCAACCATGTGGTAAGTAATGAAGCCAGTGATAAAATACCATATATTATGTGATTCTGTATGCAGACCAGGCAAACCCAGGGCCACAGGAAAAAGAATAGTGGTTACCAGAAGCTAGGTAGAGAAGAATGTGAGGGGCTATAATAGGTGCAGAGATTCGCTTCCTCTCCCATCCCTTTCCTTCCCTTTCCTTCCTTTCTTTCTCTCTCTTGTTTTCTTCTTGAGCCAGGATCTCGCTGTGCAGTTCTGGCTGACCTCGAACCCACTATGGGCCCTAGGCTGCCTTTAAACTCCAGGCAATCCTACTGCTACCCAACTGCTGGGATTACAGGCTTGCATCATTACACCTGGTGGAGGTTCTTTTTGGAATAATGAACATGTTTGGAAATTAAATAATGGTGATGATTCAGTGAATATGTTTTCTAACTTGTACACTTTAAAAGAGTAAGTTGTGTGGTATGTGAATTTTAAAGCATGACACAAACCCCTGGCTTTTTCTTTGATCTATTCTTCGCATCATCTCTGACCTGTTCTCCCATTTTTTTCTTCCTTCCTAATCCACCCAGACTGGGTTCCATTGTGTTTCTCAAACAGGTCAAGTACTTCCCACCTCACTTCCTTTTTAACTTTCTGTTCTGTCCTCTTTGAACTTTCTTCCCTCACGTAGCTGCATGGCTGCTTCAGTAGCCTCTTTTGGTCTCTATTTAAACGTCATATTCTTGGGAGACTATTGTGAGTACTGCTAAAAGCACTTAGTGGTTCCTTGACTGCTGGCATTCTCTGTCTAAACCTGTTTCCCAGGTTTAGATTCCTCTGTTACACTTATCATCTGATATACTACCTGTTTTCTTGTTTGTTTCTTTTTGACTGTTTTCCTCCTTTAAAGTGTGTATTGCATGAGGCCTTGACTTTACTTTATTACTAGTCATGTAGACCAGATCTCTTTTCATCAAATTGTTAGCATTAGAAGACATGATTTTCCTGGCATGAGTGCTGTTCTGAAGGAAACTATATTTTCACAGTGTGTTCGGTGCATGGTGCCTTAGAAACCAGCAACTTGGAAACATTCTCTGTGGGAAAAGTAATTCTGAGGTTTCATAATTTTTTATTGTCAAGTAGCTTTTGCTATATAGATGGATGAATTTTCCTACTTTTTAAACCACATGCATTTGTATTATGTAGAGTTTGCTGCTTTTTATATTTGTTTTACAGCTTCAAAAACTTGAGCCATATTCAGTCTTAATTCAGTGTCCCTGTGCTGCCTTTTCTTCCTTAATTTTGAAGGTTAAGAAAATTCTTGGCAAAATAGATTATATTTCTGGAAAATGACTGATTGACCTTGGGCTTTTATTTTCATTTTGCAGTTTATATTGAGAGATACCTACTTAGGAAGGCTAAGGTGGGGAAAAAGAGGAAAGAAAAGGTACTGTGTACATTTTGAAAAGCAAGTATTTAGTTTGAAGATTATTTTTGGTTGATGTGAAGGACTGAACCCAGGGTGTTATGGATGCTAAGCATGCACCCAACTATCAAGCTACATCCTCAGCCCCTCAAAATGTGATTTCTTGTACCCTCACTTCCTTTTCCAACCTCTAAGCTTAGGTCGAAGGTTCTGACAGTTGCCCTGAGTGCCACATTGTAAAACATGCAAGTCACTAGGTGGCACTGAAGCATCATTCTTCACACAGCCAACCTTAGAACACTTTTTATATTGCTCCAGCTGACTGGATTTCTAGGTGTCAGGGAAATTGTTTTATTGGGAAAGGGCATAGAGTAATATATTCCTCTCTCCTCTATGCAGCTATTTAATGCCCTGAAACATGCCCCTCTTGTGGCTATGGCCTGTTAACTATGCTTATTTGGTGTAATAATTAGCAGAATTTCCCACTAACAGGGGTACTTACCAACACCTCACATCTTCTCTGTGTTTTTGTACGTGATGGATTGTACATTCTATGGAAAAAATTGGGAAGGTCACAGCTTAACCTCTGTCTAACAGAGCTCCTTTCTGAACATTTGTTCACAATAGGTTTATATTAACTTGCTCCTGAGTGTCTTCACCTGGAGTTATATGTAGTATACACATTTTTGAGCTTTTATGTAAGGGCCTAGTGAAGGTTTGTAAACAGAACACTGTTAATTTTCCAACTTTGAACGATAGAAAAATGAAGAAATAGTTGCCCGAATACCTGAATGCCACTTGCTACTCAGGACTGGTGTGTTTGGAAGTGTGTGACAGGAATGGTGGGGCTGCCACAAGCACCACATTTTAGGTCAAGTGGGAGAAGAAAATTACCCAGAGAATTTTCATTTTTTTCCATGGTTGTAAGTTAGGCCCCATTTAATTCTTTGTGGTTTTATAAGCCCTCTTAGCATCCTAATATTTCTGCACCAACAGTTTTAACATTGCCTTTAGAACATGGTCAGGCTTAACTGACAGAAGACCAAACAGGAGAAAATAAGTTTAAAGCAGGATGCTTTAGTTGGGCCACGAACTTCTCCTCTGTGACCTTAGGCAGACTGTTGACCTTTTCTATAGCTCTGATTCTTTGCTAAAACTGAGTTATAACGACTGACCCTATACCAGGTAAAAATGAAATGCGATCGATCCCACCTACTTTTGCTTATGTTTCTAGTTACAGTTCTAGATAAATGTAAGATACTGTTATAATCACTTAAGATGAATAAGTGGATTTTTTTCTCCATTCCAATTGTAGAGATTTTAGAGAATGGATTAATACAGTCTGGAATCTCAGACTTTATATGTGCAGGTAGTACCTCATTTGCTGTGGCCTGTCTTTGTTTCTAAGTTCTAGTTCTTTTCTTTTAAATGCGTATCAAATGTTTTCACTTGGTGGATTTTGTCTCTACTTAAATCCCATTATGTATGTCTGAATTTAGCTACAGAAACAGAACTGTGTATGCTACGGAAATAGATTCCTGTAAAGTCTGTAGAGAGACCAGAGACTGAGCCTCTAAAGGTAGGCTTCTAAAACAGCACTGCAGATTGGCTTGCTAGGTGAGCTGCAAATCTGTCACACAAAGGCAGGGTAGAAATCAGGAAGCCATTGTTAGAACTCTTGATTTATAAGAACATACAATTGTAGCTGCAGCTGGGGATCAGAACAGTACCACCATGACAGCTGGTATTTGATAACTACAAAGTTAATGGGCAGATCCTGGGATGTTATAGAAAACCCAGTGTTTCCCCTGACTGCATTGTCTGCGGAAAAAAGTCAAAATAGCAGAGTGATGGCCTCCATTTGATTTCTTGCCTTTTAAATCTTACACAGAAACTTTAATTAGGGAAGCCTAATCTTTATCCAGAACCCTTGCTGCAAAGAAGTCTGGGAAATGCACTTCTTATCTTTCCATTCTGTGCAGCATAGGTATGCACAATACTAGGAACTTTTAAGAGTGCCAAGTACTAGTACCTACATCTACCTTTCTTCTTTAGCATGTTTAAAATCACATCTTTAAGCCACATGTGGTGGTGCAAGTCTATAATCCCAGCACATTGGGAGGCCGAGGCAGGAAGACTGCAAGTTTAAGCCCAACCTGGGCCACTCAGTGACATAATGAGACCCTGTCTCAAATTAAAAAGACTGGGAATGTAGCTCAGTGTGAGGCAAAACAAACAAAACACAACCCACATTTTTGCATCCAAAATCAGTGTGTCATATGTTTTATTTAGTGTCCTGTACAGTTCTTATTAGCTTAGTAGGCTTTCTGTAGATGCGCTGCTAATAGCATCAATTTCCTTATTTTTGTGTATGGCCCCACTGCTCCTACTCTTTGGCTTGGCACGTAAGATTTCTGATCCATTTACCACCTTGTAACTTTGGATTCTCTTTCAAATCCATTGCCATCTGTTTGTTCAGGTCCAGCTCATGCCTGCCTGGGTTTTTTCCATAGTTTCCTTATCTGGCCCTCTGAACACCAGTCTTGGTTTCTTTTAACTCAACCATATTATAAACAGGTTAGTGTTTAAACACAGGACAACAAATTAAAAAACATACTCGCATTGTGTCCCTGCCTCACTCAAAAGCCTTTTGTAGCTCCTTATTACCTTCAGGGTACAATTCAGACTGCTTGGCTTGACTTTCAGGACCTTCCAGATCTCAGTACAATCTATCATTCTACCCTTATCTTCCATTTTCCCCCTGCTGAAACTGAATTTTAGCCAAAAGGTATAATCACTGACTTTAGATCACTGACTTTCATTACTAACTTTTTACCTTTGCAACCCTTATTACCTGCTTTTAAATTTCCTCTTTTTTCTTCTCATTTCTTCATACCTTGATCACTTTGGCACATAGTTAGTTCTTTCGTCCTTTGTTCATACTTTTTGTTGCACTACTTACAAAGGTATTTTTATTTTATTACCTGTATTGACAGTTTTCTTTTTATGACTATCCTCTTTTTCATGCAGGCAGTATAAATATTTGTTATGAATTGACTGATTTGTTGATTCTTCATGGCTTAGACATCTACTTGCTGGGGAAACGGGATAGTGGAGGGTCAGTGTGGGGGCCGAAGCAGTACTCTAGCTGTGTGATTTTGCCCTTTTGATTTCTAGTGAAAGGACAAATTAACTATTTGCTTTGAGCAAACTAATGCTGTGTTTTGTGGATTTAGTATTTGAAAAGGACCCAGGGAGGAAAATCGAGGAGTTGATCTCCTTATCCTTGTTTGCCAGGCTGGATGAGCTCCATGTCTGTACCACTGCATTGCAGTTTGCTTAAGTGCAGGTTGCAAAATAGCAATGGAATTTGTCTGTGGTTTCTTGCCAGAGGGGAGGAGGAAGAAAGGATTGTGAATAAATCAGACATGCAAATTAGCAAGGCCCATGGGCTTTAGGCAAATTGCACAATAAAGTCCATCCAAATTCAGTTGTCTTCTCTCTGGGTTTTGTTTTTATAGGAGTTGTGTGAGAAGGTAGCTGTTACATATTTGCTTTAGGCCAGAGGTTCTCAAACTTTTTGGCTTCAGGACCCTTTTATACACCCAAAAATCACTGAATCAAGACCCAAAAGCCTTTTATTTATATGAGGTTATGACTGTTGGTGACTAGTGTATTAGGAACTAAAACAGAGGAATTAAAATAAAAACCTGTTTACTTAAGAATAGCAAAAAACCAAAATCATTATATGTTAACTTTTTTATAAGAAGTATTTTCCAGTGCAAACAAATTAGCATTGTTTTTCCTTTTTGTTCTTACCCCAGTAGAGGCTGTGTCTCACACCTTTTGTATTCAGGTACTGTAATATGTTGTTTTGATTGAAATATTGTCTTACACAGACACTAATTGAAAAAGGGAGTATTTCAGTTGATTCTACAGCAATTAAACATGACTGTTCTGTGATACTATACTAAAACTTGACAAGTTAGTTTTAAAAAGTGATCTTACATTGATAAATACTTGTATATAGTACGGTGTTACAATACATGTGTACATTGTGGCGTAATTAAATGGGACTAATTAGCTTATCAGTAACTCACTAATAATTTTTGGTGGTTAACACATTGAAAATCTCAACAGTTTTGAAGTGTACATTGACTATAGTCAACAATCTATGTGATAGATTACTAGAACTTATTCCTCCTGTCTAACTCAATTTTAGTACCGTTTGACTAACATTTTCTTTCTTTATCCCTTCTTTCTACCCCCAGCTTCTAAGAACTGCCATTCTCTAGTACTTTTGTGAGTTTAACCCCTGCATTCCACGTGTAAGTGAGATCATACAATATTAGTCTTTCTGTGTTTGGCTTATTTTTCATACCATAATATCACCTATATTCATGTTGTCAAAAATGATACTGCTTTCTTCCTTTTTTAGACTGAATAGTATTGTTGTGTGTACTTGTTGCAGTTTTTTAGATAAGTTTTTAAGGGTTAGTTGCAAGGTGGACTCTGAAACTGTATCAGTTAACTTTACCTACTCTGGTATATTAAAATCTGATTTATTTTTCACGATGAGTGAATCTCATCATGCATGAGTTTATACAATCAGGTTTTGGTCATTTGGAAAATTATTGGATCATTGAGTTACGCAAATCTTCTAAATGTTGATGTATTTTGTTAATGTAAAACAAATCACACTCAGTAATATCACCATGGATCTCACAGAGAAGTCTTGTGCTGTGGAACTGCCAAACTCAGGGTGGCAAATACAGATTTTCAAAATTTCTGATCTTTGCTTAAAACTTAAATTTTATCATTGGCAATAAATATTGTCCATTTTTCCAATGAAAGCAAAAGTTCACTTTGTTAATTTTGAGAAAATATCTGCCGAATATGCAAGTCTGATTAAGTAGAACAATGCCAGCCAGACATTTTTCCAAGTAAAAATAGTGTTTTGAGGGACTTAAAATGCACAGCTAAAATAATAAATGTGCTTTGAGATGACAACCATTTTATTTTCTTATTAGAAGTGCTTGTGTATCTTTCTTATTTTGTCACACAGAATAGTAAAAGAATTGCTAAAGTTAGATTTTTAAAAGTTAATATTTCTTAATACTTCACAAGTGAAATTGAAACTTTCATTTTCTTTTTCTTCTTTTTACTTGAATGCCTGGGAAATTATACAAAATTGCTATATTTCTCAGACCTTTTGCACAGCATGGTGATTGTTGTTAATAATATGTATTTTGGGGGCCTGGGATGTATGTAGCTCACCAGTACAGTGGTCAATCCCAAACCAAAAAGAAAAATAAACAAAACTCTATTTATCTGTCTATCTATATAAATACCTCCTGTGTAGTGGATGTGATGTTAGGTATTTTACAGATATCTATATATATCTCAAAACTATTAAAAGAAAGTTAAGAGTAGGTTCAGTACTCATCTATGTTTAGAGTACTTTTAATTATTTAATTTTAATTACTCTATAATATCAAATATATACATATATCACAAATACTGTATCCCATAAACATGTATTAGTTATTAATTGTCAGTTAAAAATAAAAAAGGAATAGTACTAATGTAATTTAATGTCTGTGTCTTGATTTATGCCAAGGTTCCTGAACTTTTACCTTCTTTGTATAACATCAATAGAAGTGTCAGACTTGTGAAAAAATGAATAGTAACGGTATTATTATAAAAATAGTGTTGATCATCTGGATCCTTTGCCAAACCACTGCAATTAGGAAAGTTTAAATTAGGAAGATTTAAATACTTAAACATTCAGAGTAGAATAAAAGTTTTAATAGGTATTTCTTGAAGGCTAATTTTGTCTTTGCTCTGGGTATTGAAATGCATGTGGCAATCTTGAGGAGCAAATCTCTCTCCTATTCTGGGATTGCTGCTAGTCAAGAGTCTGAATTCTTGGGGCTTGATGTTGAGCTGAAGAAACACAGGCAGGCTTTTTTTTTTTTAACACTTGCCTTTGGTGATAATTAACGTTTAACTTAAGTCAATACGGTTGCATTTTTGTTGTTGTTTTTCTTGTTCATGTTAGCAAAATAATGAGTGACAAGTGCTGCAGATACCAGTTAGTGATGAGGACATTTGTAAAGAAAGTTCTCTCTAAAAAAGGACTCATTTTGGGTAACAAATTCTTTCAGTCCTTTGGCCTCATCCACAAGCCTTTCTTTTATTTGTTTGTTTGGTTTTTTATTTTATTTATATTTGGCAGTCTTCTGCTTCTCCAGTTTTGCTGTCAGATCTCCAAATGCAGCTTCTCTTCACTGCGAACAGAGCCCAGACTTGAGGCAACGATGAACTAATCATGTAATAGAAGAATCCAAAATTTCCAGTTTCTTTTTTTTTTAACTTCTTGGGTGGTTAGGGCAACATCATTGAAACAATTATTACATTTACTCAAGAGTTTGTCTTTTCTATTAAAAAAAAAATTCCAGCCAAGTGACTTACGGTGAAGAGGAGGAGATTGTGTAACTGGAGTCTTCTCTTAACTGGTCTTTATTGTTCGAGAAGACTGATCCTTTGTGTTTCAGCTTGGCACACAGAATCAGTTTTAATTTAACAGTCCAGCTCATTTAATAGATCAATTCTTTATTGTGTTTTGAATTTGGTGCACCACAGTTTACTCTCTGAATGATGGGCTTCTTTGCAGAACTTAGGGGTGGGGCATCAAAGAGATTCAATCATTTGGATGTGATTTATAGCTGTATCTTAGAACTTGTTTTACTCATTTATGTTAACCAGGGAAGGTAACTCATGTACAACTGCCTCCTGTATAGTGGATGTGATGTTAGGTATTTTACATATCCTCTTTTTTCCATATGGTAACTTTCTGATAGAAAGCATGTTTCCTCACTTCTATTACTCTGCTACACACTACATCATTCTTATTTTTTACCTGGAGTTGGATCTGCCTGCCTCAACTTCTCAAATCTCCTCCTCTCATAATCCCTTCATCTGGGATTCATGTTTTCAAAATGGAAATCAAATAATGTCACTCTTCTGCTTAAGACCTTTCAGTGACTTTGTATTGCACATGGAATGAGGTCTTTCTCCTGATCTGGCTGACAGTTTCTACATGGTCTGGCTTTTTATCTTTGAAAACTCACCTACTAGTCCTCACAGGGCTTCTTTCTGCTGCCAAGGAAGCTAACCTTTGTACTAGCTGTTCTTTCTGCTTGGAACACTCCTTGCCCAATTCTTTATCCTAGGAATGACTGCATATGATTTATCTTAACCAAAGGGACATCTGCTTAGTGTTCTTCTCTGGCCAGCTAAGGTACTGCTACCTCCCTCAATTGCATCACTAGATTCTCCTTTTCTTAAATCACTTGAGACAATGTAAAGTGAGGGTTTGCTGTTAGATTATCTGGACTCCCACTATGGCCCTGCCCCTTATTGGCTGTGTGACTTTGGGTGAGTTATCTAACCTTTCAGACTTCAGTTTTCTCCAGTATAAAATGAAAATAACATGTCTCTCCATTTTGAAAATTAAATACTTCTTATAATAGCTTCTGACATATTCGTACATGTCCAAGAACTGTTAGCCATTATTGTTTTACTGTAATCTGTGTTACTAAATCCATTTTGTATTTTACTGATTATTTACAATATTCAGATACTTTTCTTCTGCATAGAACATAAGCTTTATGAAGGAAGGAACCTTAACTATGTGATTCACATTTTACCCCTAACAACTGATACAGTATTTTGCATTTGGTGAGCACTCTTAAATCTCTGTTGTTAATTAAAATATGGAATATTGTTATCTCTTTTACAAATGAGCAGTTAGGGCTCAGAATGGTAAAAATTTATGCAAAGTTATGTAGCTACTAAATCCAGAGTCTAGAGATTTAGACTAATTCCTGATTCAAATCCATGCCTTTCCATTATGCTACAGTATATAAGTGGAAATTTCTTTACTTTCAGATTCTGTCATGTGTAGAACATGTTTTTCAGATAAATGACTCATGAAATACAGATAGTTGTGTGCATATGAGAGGACAAGGCCAGGAGTTTGGCCCAGAGGCATGTTAGAAGAGTAAGATTCATGCATCGCTACCAAATTCAAGGGATGCAATAAAAGTTAATCTGTCTCTAGCCTTGGAGACAAGCAGGATAGAAAACTTGGATATGGGCTGGCTGATCAATGCCTGTGCTTTGACTTGGGAAGGGAAAGGACCCCTAAAGTCATATCTTAGTTTGGGTACCGATATTTCTTATTCTAGTGGGCAGAAGCAGAAGCTGAAACACAAATATTGGTTCCTGCACCCTCTAGAAAATAGTAAGCTTGGATTTGCCTTGTCACTAACCATATGTGATTATGGTCCTTTATCCATGGAGGCTTCACTTACTCATTCTTTTAAATGATGCTTTTTCCTTTGTAAGTGATCATAGCACGGAGGAAAAAAAATAAGCTTTGGAGGCTGGAAGATCAGGGTTTAAATTTCTTCTAATGCCACTTTGGTTTTTTGCAATACTGAGGTAGAACCTAGGGCCTTATGCATGTTAGGCAAGAGCTCTACCATGATCTACCCCTTAGCCCCTTGCTGTGTCATTTCTTGGTTATGTTTTGGCATGCTACTTAACTACTCTAAACCTCAGTTGCCTTGTTTATGTAATGGGATTCATATGACAGTTAAAAGAGTGAGCTTGTTAAAGTGTATTGTGTAGTGTCCCTGGATTAACCCTTTTGAGAATCTGATGAAAGCTGTGGACTGTGTCCCTAGGAAAATGCCCATGTACCCAAGCTTTGTATTTATTTTCGTACCCAAGCTTTGTGTTTATTTTCATGGGGTTCATGAAGCCTCTGAAAGTCAGCTTAAGAATTTGTATACATCAGAGAGCATAGGAGAAACCTGTGGTATTTTTTATTTCCCCCTCCCCACTAGTGCTTGGGTTATTATTGCATTCTCTTAATAATGTTTATTGAGTGAGGGAGGGAGGTTGCCTAATTTCTGGATTCCTTCATCACTTTGAACTCAACATTTGGTTTCCTTGCCCTAGGACCTATGGCAGTGCCAGCTTCCTAACTGAGTCCAGGTGTGCCAGTAGCCATTGCTCTAGGGCAACAAATACCTGAGCCTGCGGTTTGGCATTGTGTAAACTCTAGAGGTGTACTCATGAAATGCTTGGAAAATGTCTTCAACTTATAGTAATGTGTAGATGTCAAGGGCTGACCTACGGGGAATCATACTTCAGAGTATTTGGGCATTGGAGATTAGGCATGATCATCACACTGTATATTGCTAGTGAAAATGCTATCTTTCCTTGAATATCCGACCTTAGAGCTACACAGTCTTCAAGATCATTAGATTGATTTAGTGATTTTGTTCAGGGTCTCTTTAATTGGTGGAAGAGCAGAGCTCAGGGTATTTAACTCTTGACCTTTCATCGTCCTCATCCCTCAAACAGGTGCGCATATTTTTCAGTTCCTTTTAAACCAACACCTTTCACTACTACTGGTGTGGTTTAAACACCTTTGAGAGAAAATGCACATATTTTATTGCTGAATGATACCCATCACTGTCTATAATGCTTACTTATTTATGAATGTTTATTTCTATCTGTGCCCATCCTTCAAAAATGTAAATCCCACAGGACAGGGATCTTGTCTTATTCAGCTCAGTCTTAGAGCCCTGTGTAGAGTAGATGTGTAATAAATTTTGGTTGAATGAATGAATGAGGAGTTTCCTTGGCAATTCTAACATTGTCAGAGAGCTGGGATTTCACTGCATTCTTATCAGTAATTTAATAAACCTCGATTGAACCTATTGTGCCTCAGCTACTAAAGGCACAGAAATGAATGATTTATGCTACCTAGCTAAATACAAAACCTACGTACAGTCTAAACACAAAAATAAGGAAACAAAACAGAACAAAAACAAAATGAAGTCAAGAGGAATAGAGGACATTGAGACAATATTTTTAAAAAAATTTAATTTGAATACATGCTTTATTACTTTATATGGCTTTTGCCCACCTGCTTCACTCATTTAAGAGCCTGACTCCTGATGGCATTAGGTCCTATAACCAGTGGTTTCTAAACATGAGGATCACCACTTCACCTTGGGGCTCTAGAAGAACACTCATACACGCAGAGGCATCCAGACTTTACTCTTTGAGAGTCTGAATCAGTCAGGCTGGCGTAGCCTTGGCAGCTGTACTGAAAAGTGATAACTCAGTATATAGTTATAAAGAGCAACTGAATCTTCCCAGATAACACTGCCCTTTAGGTGGGTATCAATCATGAGTATTTGATCTTAGAACCTGGAACTGATAATCTATATTAATAGTATCGTTCGCTTCCTCAGATATTTTATGTGCTTCTCAATACATGATTCTGCAAAGCCAAACCGTATACTTGAAGTCTGTATATTTACACTCTGAAAACACCCTGAAATATGTAGAGAAATGAATCTAAACATCAAACTAGTACTACCTGAATTGGTAGTATTCTATTTGGCTCTCCTTGTATCTTTTCACATGTGTGGGTTAGCTCTTTAATTAGATTTAATGTATAAATTAAGTATATGAGAACTTTCAAGAGTGAATACTTTTGTGGAACAAGAGGTGAATTTGTGCTTTTCTAGGATTTCTCTTCTTTAGATTGGAAGAAAGATAGCCAGGTACTGATCAGCAGACCTGCAAATAGGCAAGCTGTCAAGGTGTTGGCAGTGATAGGCTCCTCTGAGTGGAACTCGGGGCATCCTACCAGCAAAAAGAGACTACACTTAAGTGGTTTCACATTTGGGCTTTATTATTATAATTGCTGAAGTGCTAAATTAGGTGTGACAAATCTAACAGGTAATTGCAAATAGGTTTTATTACTAGTCATTGAATAAATGAGGTTCCCTGTTCTAAAACTAAAGAGAAAAATTAGACTGTATTCTAAGTTAGAATTTATACACTGCAGATGTGTTCACAATATATCCAAACTATTTCAGTGTATCCATTAGCTCAGGTCTTTTGCCTCTGTCAAAAGACAGAGGGTGGTATGGAGGGGATGCAGACAGGATAGAAATTTGTAGGGGTATTGTGATTGATGAGAAACTGTAAAAGAATTTAAGATTTGGAAGCAAAGTTTTTTTTCTATTTAAGTAGTATTAAGTAGCCTGGAAAACACTCAGCTCTAAATTATTGTGTTAGAACTTAGCTTTCGACACTATCACAGTTTAAATATTGCTTATGAAACGAATCTCAATAGATTTCATTCATTTGTAACTTGAATGGTGGATTAACTAATGGGCAGCTTGTAACACCCAGCTGAACTGAGTCAGCGTGTTGTGGGGAGTGGAAGGCCCACCTGAGGGTTGTTCCCAACAGCACAAAAGGAAAACTGGAGGGGAAGATGTTGTGCTGTTGATTCTCCCGAAGAAGCTTGTCATGCTGGTTTTCCTGATATGAACTCAGCAGTTCTTATGATAGGAGGACTTCGGATCCTTGCTGTTGCTGATGATGGCTGTGGTTTTTTTTGCAGTAACTCAGGTCCTTACCTTGAGCATCACTTCCTGGCTTCAGTGCAGATCCCTTAGCTTGGTGGCACAGATCCTTCATCCCACTGGTGCAGACTTTCTAGCTTTCACTGCTGACCTTTGGATCTTCCCATTGCAGATCCTTGATACAGACTTGCCTGAAACATTGTTTTGGACTCTAGGTCTCCAGCTGGATTCATGGAGGACATTGCCATGGGCTCTAGGTCTTCAGCTGGACTTGTGCGGGATATTGCCATGGAATCCAGGACCTCAGCTGTATTCTTTGGGTCTCTAGTGTGTGGACAGATCTCCTGCACTCTTCTGCATTTGACTTTTTGGGTGAATATTATAAAATAATCCTATAAAGTATGTGTCCTTTATTAAGTCTATTATCTTGTATCTTAAGTTACTTTTCTCTTGTTGCTGAGACAAACTACCTGATGCCCAAAATTGAAGAAGGAAAGGTTTATTTAGCTCACAGTTTGTAGAAGTTTCAGTCCATACTCAGCTGGCTCCAAGGCAGTTGGTATGGTTGAGAGGTAACAGTTCATGGTGGTAGAGGACAGCAGAAGCAACAAGAGTAAAAACAGGGAGGAGGAGAAGAAAGCTTCTTTTCCTCTCTTACACTGTATGTAGGCTACCTGCCCTAGGGAGGAGGTAGCACTCATACCCTCTATCTCACCACCAGGCAGTGAACCAATCACAAACTCTAGATTCAGCTGCCTCTGAAAAGCTTGTCCCTACCCCATGAGCACATAAGGCTTTAGGGAGATATCCAGACACAAACCACAACACCTTTGAACCCTGACCACAACAATGGTTTAATGAAAATATTTTCAAAAGTCATAGTGAAGCACAGTCAAACCCAAGGATCATATCACTGTCTGGAAGGGATTTCTGTCTCCTTGGTTTATTACTGAATCCCGGTAACTAAGGGATGATGCCTGGCACAAAGTAGATGCAAAATAATTACAAAATGAAATATGTACTAAATTTTCTGCTTTTGTGAGATTTACATTTTAGTAAGAGAAATAGAGAAATAGTAAGTACAATTAAAGAAACAAAGATGTATTATAGTCCATGAAGTAGGTGAAGATTCTACTGTATTTTTGGTAGGATGACTGGGATTAGGCCAGTTTGGGGATGAATAGATAAGAAAGAAAAACATGGTGCAAAGTTGGGGGGAAAGGTTTTATATAAAGAACCTAAAGAAGGCCTGTATGACTGGAAACTGGTGAATGAGAAGAAAACTTCCTATAGTTAGGAAAGAGAGTCATGATAAAGAGTGTGGATTTTATTCTGATTGCAGTGGGACTTGTTAAGAAACTAAAAGATTTAAGCAAGGGAATGGTGTAATTTGGTATATTTTTAAATGAATTAATTACTATGATTATCTTTGCGGTGCCAGGGATGGAACCTAGGACCTCTTGCATGCTAGGCAAGCATTCTACCGCTGAGCTACACCCCAAATGGTTGACCTGCTTTTTAAAAAGAGGTTGTTCTGATTTTTATAGAGAACAGATTGTGGCAGGGGGAAAGAGGAATACTAGTGAGAAACTATTGGAGTGTTGTAGGTGACAGATGATGGTGGCATGCCCTAGGAGGGTAGTAGTGGGGATGAGAAGTGGATGGATTTGTTTTATAATAGACAAAATTGTTTGGTGATCTCAGAGGGTTGCATAAGAAAATTGATACATGTATGTGCACACTCTTTTTTCATGATGAACCTTTAAAAATGTTTATGGTTATGAAATTATTGGCTATAAAAAAAGCAAAACTTTTTGAACTACAAATAATAAGTAGGAGTGGAGAAAGCAAGTTCTGTGGTGTATAGGGAGACATGCTGCTATGGGTTTGTGGTTCAAGGCATTTTTGACAACGTGTATTCAAGACAGAATGGTCTGTACTTTTTTGCATATCAGAGTGTAATGAAAATAAAATCAGAAAATTCAACTCTAACTTTTGAATGAAGTAGGATTCAGTAGAGTTATCTCAAATGTAGTTTATGAGGTAATATGCATTATTATAAACACAAACACTGGTTATATATTTAGAATGTCTGAATTATTCTAGGTTCCTTTTGACTGCCGTGAATTCAGTGATCCATTTGGATAGTCTCTGTTACTATGAACTTTTAATAGGTAACAATCAGAAATGGAGTGGAAAAACATAAAAGCAAACCAAAATGTTCATCTCTGGTACTCTCAAATCATTAACTTTAAGCATGTAATTCTCAACCTACTGTTGGAACATGACAGAAGCTAAGTGTGACTTGAGCAGTGACTCCGTAGAAACATCATCCTTGTAAAAAGCACATACCTTCAACTTCTAGAGCATCAGCTCTGCATTATAACATGCACATCTTGGTTAGGGGGCATTGCTTTCTATATTATCACATTATGTTCTGATGGGACAGAGTCAGATGAAAATCACTTGATTGTTGTTGGAAGAATCTGTTTATTTTAAGCTGATTTATGTGGTTATAGCAGATTAAATTTGATTTCTGATGGTGAACAGAGAGGGACTGACATTGGTACAAATGAATAAATAGGTTTAATGTGATGTTGACATGTGAAATTTTCTCCTAAACTTTCAAGTCTTCCCCTCCCCCTATTTTATCTCCTTTGCAGAGTCTGGTATATTTAACATTATTTAACATTATTTAACATTATTTAACATCTTTCATCTTAGACTGTATAGTTTGCTCCTAGCAGAATAGGTGAGTCAGATGAAGTTTTAGATAAATCAAGCCAATAAACATCATAACAAAAGAGAAAGCAAATGAGTCTGTGCACCAGTATAAGTGATGGTTCAGACCAGCCAGGAACAATGAATTTTTCACTTTGCTGGTTTATGGAAAAACAAATCCAGAGATATGTTTTGCTGATTCTATGTGGTTGGTTTATGTTAAGGCTGGCCTCTTATCTTTCTCCCTCAAACCACTTTCTTTCATTTAACTGTAATTGTGGGTGTTCAGAAATGCCATACTTTTGTTTAGTGACCGGTGTGAAGATCAACAAGAAGCGAAAAAGGCTGCGTTTCTTTCCCATCAAGTGATGGTCTGTCAACATTTGTAGACTACATGCCCTTAAGGTCTAAAAAGTACAGATTCCTGAGTTTAGAAAATTATAGTATGGTGGGTATTCAGATTCTGTTATAACTAAAATGTGTAAATTCTTTCTTTCATCTGTGCTTTTTCTCTACTTCCCCTGCCGACCCCCTACTATAGACTATGCTGCATTTGATGCCAGATTGACCACATTTGTATTCTAATCTGTCTTGATTACCTTCTCTTCTTGGAAAATAGTTGTTACTGGAACCTCCATCCCCCTTTGTTTCTTTTACCTGTGTGATGCTTTTTTGGTCTGATGGGGGCAGTTATCCTTAAGGGTATAGGGGACACCTTGGGATGTGACTTTTATCTTATATACTTTGCTCTGTCAATAAGTGTGGAAATACAGTATATAGTATTTTTTCACTCAAGCATATTATGTAAGTAACAAAACCAGGTACTTGAATAATTAATCACATGCCAGTTTCACTTTGGCAATTAAATCATACAGTGTAAGACTATAAGCTGACATATATTGCAGAGTGATAGCTTTGTAATAGTTTAAAATCTTTTATTAATATGTACCTTAAAGTCATTTATTGTTGTGTAAATACACATGCAAGCACAAAAGATATTCTGTGAAGTGAGGATTTCATGTAACAAATTTCAGCCCTGATTGAATTTTATGGGTGAGAAATACCCTGAAAATAAGCCACAGGCATAATCTCATATATACTATGGCTAGCAGTTAGTTCTGTAATGAACTGCATCATTACAGAGCTGCAAAATATTTGGAGAACACAGGAAAAATTAATCCCACCCCCATGTACTATGTTGTTCTCCAAAAGCAACAAGTACTACTTGTCTTTTCAGAAAACTGTCAGACTCTGTGGTTTAGACTTAATGTGAATAAGATTTCTCTGCATCTTCAGCCTGAAAAAACTTTACAGATCTCTTAGGATTTGATGAAAGTTTCCTAACTTTGAAGAAAGAAGACTCTCATTTCTGATCAAACAATTGTTAACATTTGTTTTTGCTCTAATTCCATGATGCTAAAAATTCATATGTGGTTGCAATAGTAGGAGAATAGCATGTGGTCTCAGATATTTAAGATTGTATCTAGTTTAGAAACATTCAACAAGTACTTCTGGGTTTTTTTCCTCTTAGTCATTTTTTTTTTTCTTTTTTGTCCTTCATCCTTACTGTTGGTAGTACTTGGAATACTTTTCTTTTAAAATTTTGCAAAATACACATAAAAGTTACCATCTTAACCATTTTTAAATGTACAGTTTTATGTCATTAAGTACACTCATACCATTTTATAGCAGTCATTACTGTCTCCAGAACGTTTTGATCATCCCCTACTGAAGTTTTGTAGCCATCAGACAATGTCTCCCTATTTTTATCTTCTGCCAGCTGACGGCGACTGATACACTTTCCTTTTTAAATTAAATTTTTTAATTAATTAAAATTAATTTTTTGGTACTGAGGATTGAACTCTTGACCTTGTACTTGCCAGGGAGGCACATGTGCCACTGAGCTAAACTCCTGACCTTAACTTAAATTTTTCTGTGTACTTCATATAAGTGAGGTCATAGTGTTTGTTCTTTTGTGACTGGCTTATTTCACTTACCATACTCTTTTCATGGCTCATCCATGTTGTATCCTATATAAGAGTTCTATTTCTTTTTAATGTTGAATGATACTTTTTTGTATGTGTCCACTATGTAGTTTTTATCCATTCATCTGTTGATATTGATTCATCTGTTGATGCATTTTAGCTACTGTAAATAACACTGTGAACGTGGATATACAAATACTTCTTTAAGTTTCTACTAAATTCTTTTGTATGTAAACTCAGAAGTACAATTGCTACAACATGCAGTTGTTCTATTCTTAAGTGTTTTGGAGAAATAGCCAAACCGATTTTCATAGTGGTTGTACCATTTTATACTCCCACCAATAGTGTCCATGGCTTCCAGGTTCTCTATATTTCTCACCAACAGTTGTTATTTTCTGATTTTTTTTAATTATAAGGAGGAAAGAAGAAAAAACAGAAAAATCAAGTGCAAACAAACCATAAAAACAAAAACAACAAAAGCAAAACTACAGCAACAAACAATAGCTATATAGGTTTTCAAAACAAGATGATAGGAATTTAACAATGGTCATTATATTGTTATCTTCAAAATATATATTGTTATCCTCCAAATAGATGCTCAGACTACCAGCTTATTGTTATCTTCAAAATATATATTGTTATCCTCCAAATAGATGCTCAGACTACCAGCTTTAGGCCTGTAAAGTTCATCAAACAATACAAACATTAAGTTATTTATTTATTTATTTTACTTCAGTTGCTATCATCTCAGTCTGAATTCCTCTGAATCAGCCAGTTGCTTACTGAGAAGGCAGTGGGTTTGCTCTTCTTATCTCCCAGCTCATGCACCAGCTGTCTCCTAGGAATGTATGGCTTGGCTTCTTGATTCTCTTCCTGTTCCCCATGGTTGCCCCTGGCTCATGGGAAGGCCTTTATTTTGTTGAAAGTAGCTATCTTGTTAGATGTGAGGTGGTATCTCTGGGATGTTTTTGATCACCTTTTATTTGCTTGGTTATCATCTAGTAATTTTTCAGCTCTCAGCTTGGAAGTCATTTCCATTGGAAAGCCTTGCCTGACCTGACTTTTAAGTTAGGTGATGTGGTACCACTCTTTAAGTACCATAGAACTTCTTCTTTGATTATAATTTGCTGGATTAGTCTGAGACTTCTCTGATATACTTAAGACAGAGACTATGACTAATGATCACTGTTGACACTTTGAGACCTAGCTCTCAGTTGAGATAGTAGCTGAAATCTACATCTTCTGATTTAAATAACCATCCCCATGTATTGTAATGAGCAGCCTGGACTTTGTAGATAAGATGTGAACTCAAATCTTAGCTCTGATACTTACTGCTACTGTGATCTTGAACAAAATATTTTATGTCTAAATATTGGTTTTCATTTCTATAAATGGAGATAATATATTTCATTCTCATAAAGTTTTTTCTAAGGCTTAAAAAAGCAAGCTGGGTGTGGTAGTGCATATTTGTGATCACAGCACTCAGGAGGCTGAGGCAGGAGGATAGTGAGTTTGAAGCAAGCCTGAGTGCAAGACCAAAAAAAAAAAATCCATATGGTACTACTGAGCAAGGGTTCCTCCTCTTCCTCATTTTTGGCTGGCCCGTGTACCTAGACCACTTCCTTCAGGTTGTGAAAATATTTAAGAGTTAAATATTACATGGTGGCACACACCTATAATCCCAGCACTGTGAGAAGTTGAGGCAGGAGAACCCAAAGTCAGATCATAGACTGGACATTTTAGGGACTTAATAAAAGCCTGTCTCAAAAAAAAAAAAATCTAGAAACAGAACATAGGTTTAAAAAAATTACCTTCTGTGATTAATAAATACAAGTGAAATGAAGGAGCAGGAGTAGAGGATAGAACTGCCAATATTTGTAGTTTAGTTGGTGATGACATTAAGATTCAAAACAGAAGAAACAGATTTAAGAAAGTTAGGAAAGGAAAATATTGGTTTTGATTTTGCTCTTACTGAATCTCAGGTAGTGTGAGGAATTTTCATGTTGTAACATTCTGAAGACAGTTTCAGATTTAGGTTTGGGCCAGAGATGAGGGTTTGAGAGTTATCTGTAATGAACTCATTTTGAGAAAATGAAATTGCCTGAAGGAAGAATGTTTATAGAGCAAGAAGAAGGGAAAGGACAGACAGTGTATATCAACGGCCAAAGAAGAAAGATTTGAAACAGAAGTACAGAAGTGAGCTTGTACTGAGAGTAACAAGCTGAAGGAAAGAGGATTTTGTGAGAGAGACAGAGGCAACTGGTCATTGTTTCTTTAATGACTGAAAGGATAATGCTGGGTTTTAGCAATAGAGTTGGCCATTGACTTTGGCAAGAATTGTTTTGGAGAATTGCCAGTGGTGGGAGCCACATCACAGTGGAGACTAGGGGAAAAAGAACCATTTATCTTAATGTGCTCATCAGAAAGTTTGGTAGAAAGAGAAGGATGCAGATGGGGCAACTGAGGTACATGGAGTTTAAGTAACTTGCTCAAGGTCACACAGCTAGTAAGAGACAGGATTAAAATTGATAAGGACTGATTCTAAAGCTTATTCTCATCAGCATTATTTAGGCTTTACTCTTTCTTGTATCTGTACCTTTCTTGTATTTGAGGCTACTGCAGAGACACCTACAGTCTGCAGTTAAAATCAAAATAACTCAGAGGAAAACATGATTCTCTGGTTGTTACATCTCAGATCGAAGTTTTGTGTTTTACAGCATAATGAAATTGTGCAGGTGATTGTTAGGTTAGGTGGCAAACCTTGGCATATTGGCAGAAGAACTTTATTAGAATTATTATTCACTTTTTATCACACAACTTGGTAATGGTAATTTTTCATTGATAGTATAATTGGAAGAAGGAATTTGAGAATGTAAAACGTACATATCGAAATAAGATTAAATACATATTGATGAAATTATAGAGTTTTCTATGATGTTTCAATCAAGAAGTGGTAATAATAAAAAGTATGCATTGACTTTCTGGAATGGATACATGAAAACAAAAATATCTACCTTGCATTATAAACCTCTAAAATAGTTATTAAATAAGTTATTCCTTCAGTTATTTTTCTTTTAACTTTTCATGACTCCTAGACAAAACTAATAGTTGATATAGCTGTATCAGCAGCCAAAGGATTTGTTGTTGTTATAGTGATGCATCATGCATTGTATAACTCAGTTGCAGCCACCACAAGGGGAAATATTTAATGTCTGATCATGCAGCTTTTGCTTTGGAGACTGGAAAGCCAGCGAGAGCCAGTAAATAGCAAAGGATTATTAAATGGACAGTCACTGAGGACATTTACTGATGACTTTATTGAAACATCACATGCTTCTGCTTTCCCATGGAAAGTTGTTTGAGCTTGTGTTAATGGTTAAAACTTGTAAAATTACAAAGAAATCAGAAGTCCTGCTGGTCTCAAGTGTGAAGTGCTAAGTTCAATCAAACTCATGCTATGTGGGGTAAGCACATGGTGAAATATCGTGGGGCTTTGTGTTCTGACCTTTGAGTAGGCCACCAACGTTTAAGGATCCTGAAATGTGACTGAGAAAATTGGGCTTTTTTATCTAACAGATATAGCCAAGAAAAGAAATTTCTTCTTTTGGAGATACCCAGGCATGTATTACTAGGTGGGATGGCATTGAAAGAATTTTTACTTAATTCTGTTATCTCTCTTTTATGGTTTGGTCTTGTATTCACTTACAGTACTACGGGCAGTATTTGTGAAAAAACTTAGATATGTGGTATCTCTGTTTTCAGTAGAATTCTTTGGAAAATGGCTTGAGGAAATTACAGTTTGCTAGGCAATTACAGTGAATGGAGTCAAAAAAGTTATAACTATTCTGAGTCGTTGCCCATCACAAAAGACTCTAACATTTTATTTTGTTTTTACTTATGGCTTTCATATTAACTTTATATTCTTCAGATATATAAACTGTCCTTCGCTGATGTTCTAGACCAGTGGTGGTGAACTTCGGCACTTGGCGTGCAGTGGGCTATCAATGAAAGCTCTAAAAGGTTCGCCATCACTATTCTAGCCCCTTCCACATTTGTTCCCCAACCACTATTTCTCTTTTGATCCAGTTCAGTTACTTTTCATCACAGTATTTCTCTCTTCAGGAGACCTTCTTTACCCTTCTGAAACTTGTTTTAAATTCTTATAATTGATGATTATGGATGTGAACTTAAAACCAGGTTCTGAGACAAAGTGATTTTTATATTCAAATTATCTGAAGAGCCAAAAATATTATTCTTATATCTGTGATTTTTAGTTTTAATAATTTTCCTTGAAAGAACATTTTTTGAGATTAAGGTAACTTCGGAGAATCCTTAGAAAAGTTTATGTTACAGTGAAAAGTGCTGTCTTAAGGAGAACATCTAAAAAATTATTGGAAAGTATAGTTTTATAGCTTAACGTAAACGACGTAAGCTTTTCTAAATGGCTAAGTGGTTCTTTTGAATGGTATTCATTAGCGACAAAGAAGAGCCAAGTGTGATGTACATGCCTGTAGTCCCAACACTCTGGAAGACTGATGCAGGAGGGTCACAAATTTTTTATTTTTTATTTTTTTTTAATTTGAGGGTCACAAATTTGAGCCTAGCCTGGGCAGTTTAGCAACATAGTAAAAACCTGTCTAAAAAAAAATTAAACACACAAAGGAACCTATGAAGAAAATTCTAACAAAATTGCATAAAGCCCAGATTTGATATCTTTACATAACAGTAAAATATGGGTTCTTAGATTTAAAATAGGTAAAGATAAATATCCTAGGGAAAAAATAAAACAGGTGACAAAACATTTCACAAAAAAGGTTTTGCAGAAGTCAGTAAACATATAAAAAGTTACTCAATGTGACTAACAATTGAAGAAATAGAAATCAGAGTAAGAGATTTTTGTGTTTTCATTTGTCAACTTGCCAGCGATGTAAAAATTTGGTAGCAACTGGTTTTTGAGTAAATGAAGAAATGGTTTTGTCTACTGACAACATGTAAATTGATACTGCATTTCTGGAGGGCAGTTTTACTATGTGGACCAGAACCCTCAAAAGAGCATAACATTTGACCTAGTGAATATCCTAAAAATATGTATTCTAAAGAAATCTGTGCATTCTTGTCAAGTCGATGCAGTCTGGGAATACTCTCTGCTCCAGATGTGTAGCAGTGTCAGTAAATACATTAAAAGAATAAAAGAAAAGAGAAGAAGTCGTAACTGGGTGGAGTCTCTGTCTGTGGAAACAGAAAGTCAAATTTAACTCTGATAGGGTAATAGAAGTTGAAAGTTTACCACTTGAGATGGGCCCAGGATTAGGCTGACTGCTAGAAGCAAGGGCCTCAGGTGGGGTTTTGCAGTTCTCATAAGAGGAGAGCTAAAAAAAGCCCCCACAAGACAGCTACAGTTTATATGGCGCTGAGCTGTGGAGGAGCCAGCGAAGATGCGTGCATCTTTAAGAGCAGGCGCTGAATCGAATCAGGCTGTGATCAACGGAGACAGAATGCGGTATTGTATCAGACCATCACTTTAGGCCTGGTCCTGGGTGGTTTCCTGGTGGAAGTGACTGCAGAACCACTTTGGAGGGACCACTGAGCACAGGTGGGGAGATTTCTGTAGTGATTAGATCAGTTTACATCCCCAACAACAGTAGAGAAGGTCCTCTTGCTCTCAGCCTCACCAACATTGTTAATTCTTTGATTTCTTGATGGTAGGCTTTCTGTCTGCAGTAGGATGGTATCTCAGTGTTCTGTTAATTTCCATGTTTCTAATGGCTAGTGATGTTGAACTTGTTTTCATGTGTTTATTTGCCATTTGTACTTCTGAGAAGTCTTTATTTAGTTGAGTATTTTGTTTGATTGGGTCTTTCATTTTTGAGGGGTATAAAATAAAATAAATATAAACTCTTAAGTATATACCCCAGATAACAACAAACTAATGGGAAAATGAGTAAGTAAATTGTGCGTAATCCAATATTAGGGACACAAAAGAGAAATTACTATTGGCAGTACTCGATTTCTCTTTCTCTTCGTTCTTCCCGTCTTTTTCCCTTCCATCCCTTCCTCCTCCTGATATGGGGGATTGAATGAAGGGCCTTTGTGCTGAGCTACACTTTTTTATTTTGTGACAGGGTCTTGCTAAGTTGCCCAGGAGGTACTTAAACTTGTTGACCTCTTGCCTGAGTCTTCTTGAGTTCTGGGATTACAACCATACGCAACTATACTTGGCTTGGTATTACTGATTCCTAAGAATAACAAGGAAATGTGGTACATTTGAAAACTCAGATGAAATGGATACCTGTGTAACAAAATTTACATTACCAAAATTGCATCAGACAGTAGAAAATGTGAATAAATCAGTGAAAGAAACTGAACAATGAAAGTCTGTCCCCTAGAAGACAATAGGCCTAGTTTTATAGGCAAGATAGATGATAATCTTGAATATTTCCTTATCTTTTAAAAATAGTTTTTTTTTTCTTTTTGAGCCAGGCACAGGGGCGCACACCTGTAATCCCAGCACTTGGGAGGCTGAGATAGGAGAACTGCAGTGAGTTTGAGGCCAGCCTGGGGGTAGGAAGTTCAGGATCAGCCTGAGTTACATAGTGAAACCCTGTCTTAAAAAATCAAAACAAACTTTTAAAAGTTTTTTGGAGATATATTTGACATACAGTAAACTCATATTTAAATTATATGACTTGATAAATTTTGACAGATGTAATTATTTGTTATACCACAACAAAAATAAAAATAATGTACATATTCATCACACCACTTCATTTCTTGTGTCCTGTAGAAGTCTTCCCTTGTTTTTCCATCACCTGGGTTCTTAGTAGCCACTAATGTGCTCTTTGTCACTTTATTAGTTTGCATTTTTTAGAATTTTGTGTCAGTGGAATCATACAGTATGTTCTGTTTTTTGATTTAAAGGTTGGTTTAAAGACATTATACTTTAGAGCAGTTTTAAATTGTGAGGAAAGTACTATGCAGAGACTGCACAAATACTCCCTGCTCCTACACATGTATGGTCTCCATTATCACCATCCTCTACCAGAGTGGTGCATTTGCTGTGAGTGATGAACCTACATTGGTACCTTGTTATCACCCATGGTCCATATTTTACACAGGGCTCAGTTGTGTTGTGCTCTTGCTGTTATACTTTCTATGAGTTTGGGAAAATGTATAATGTCTGTTTATTATTATAGTATCTGAGTAGTCCCACCATACTAAACATTCCCTGGCCTGTCTTTTTTACTCATCATAATGGTGTTGAAATTTATCATGTATGTATCAATAATTCATTCTTTTTTGTGGCTGAATAATGAATTACTGTATGGATATACCACAATTTCATTTCCCTTCCAGTATATCACAGTTTCTTTATTTATCCATTAAGGTACACTTGAATTGTTTCCAAGTTTTGTTATTACAAATAGATGTACTGTGAACATTCATATAAAGACATGTGCTTTCACATCGTAACTTTTTCAGAAATTGTGCGATTTCCCAAAATGGATTGACCAGTTTACTTTCAGGAGAACAGTATATGATGTCTAGGTTTGACAGTAGAATTTCTTAAATTTGGTGAAGTTTAATTTATCATTTTGTTTCTCCTGTATATTGTACTTTTGGCTTTACATCTAAGGAATTGTTACCTTCCTCACGTAAAGCATCAAATAATTTCATATTTTCTTTTAGTAGTTTCAGTTTTAGGTTTTGTGTTTATAGTTAGGTTTTGTATTTCTGTTTATTAATTTTGAGGGTTTTTTTGTGTATAGTGTAAGATATGAATTGAAAGTTTTTTTTGTTTTGTTTTGTTTTGTTTTGTTTTTTGGTACTGGGGATCGAACTCAGGATTGCGTGCTCACCAACAGCACTAGGCAAGCACTTATGCTACTGAGCTAAATCCTTGGCCTCAGAATTGAAAGTTTTTTAAAACATAAAAGTAGATGTCTAATTCATTTTATTAAATGAAGAATATTTTTCTGCCCTGAATTATCATTGAATCTTTGTCAAAAATCAGTTAACCATACATACTTAGTTCTATTGAGTACTATTTGGTTTTGTTTAGCTATTTGTCACCTTTTATTTTAATAATAGTGTCTCAATGTCTATAGTATAAATTTTAATGTTGTAGTAAAATCTTTCAACTTTATTTCCTTTTTCAAAGTTGTTTTCCATTCCAGATCTTGACATTTTCATATAAATTTTATAAATAGTGTTTATAAAAAGCCTTCAGGGATCTTGGTTTGTGATAGTTTCAGTTTGGGGACAGTTTGATTTTTTGAATCTTCTGATCCATGAACATGGCCTATATCTTTAATTTATTTAAAATTTCTTTCAGCAGCATCTTGTAGTTTTCTTTGTATAAAGAAAACTGGAAAACTTTTGTCTTAATTTGTCCTTAAGTGTAGGAGTAACACTTGGTTATCATGTGTTATCTTTTTATTTGTTGTTGGATTCAGTTTGCTAAAATTTTGTCAGTCCTTTTACAGATAACTTTCTTTTATGGTTTCTTTCTTTTTCTGTTTTGATTTCTGCTGTAATCTTTTAAATGTTTTATTTTCATTTTTATTCCATTTAAAATACTTTCTAACTTCCCTTTTATTTTCTCCCTTGACTGGATTATTTAGAAGTGGGTTATTCAGTTTACAAATATTTGGGGAGTTTCCACATATTGTTGTTGATTTTTTAATGTGATTCCAATTTGTTGAAGAACTTTTTATTTACAAATAATTTGAATCTTTTAAAATGTATTGAGACCCAGATATGGATCAGTTGTGGCAGAGGTTCTTTATATATTTGAGACAGATGTGGCTTTTGCTGTTATTTGGTGTAGAGTTATATGTATACATGTCATTTAGGTTGGTTGATAGTGTTGTGCAAGTCTTCTGTATTCTTACCAAGTTTTTAACTACTTGTATCTATTTCTTTATGCTTTCATTTTTTGCTGAAAATACTTTAGATATTTTATTAAGTGCATAGATGTTTAGGATTACGTTCTCTTGAACTGATTTTTTTTGGGGGGTGATGCAATTCAGTTTGTTTAATTTTTTAAATTACAGTTATTGGTACATTTTAGGTATACATAATGATCACATTCTTCATCAGGAATTTGTACCTGTACATGATATATCTTGATTTTTTCCCCTGAACTGTTTTTAAAAAATTATTATTATGATATACCTTGTAATATTTATTGCTCTGATATCAGTGTCACCACTGCAGGTTTCTTTTGGTTGTTACTACTGGGTAAATATATTTTCACTTTTTTCTTTTTAAAAAACATGTTATTGTGATAAAGCAGAGATAATATACAATTCATTTCTAAACCGTTTTTAAATATAAGATTCTGCGGCATTAAATACTGCCACATTGTTGTTTCCATCTTTTTGCCTTTGTCCAATCTGTTTCTTTGTATTTGAAGTGGGTTTCTTATAGAAAGCATGAGGTTGGGTATTGCTAGGTTAAAAATACAATCTGACAGTCTCTGACTTTTGAGTTGTTTAGACCTTTATATTTAACGATTATTTTTGTGATTGAATTTTATTCTACTATCTTGCTATCGGTTCTATGTTCTCTTGATATCTGCCCTTTTAAATTTTTTTAATGATTTCTGCCCTTTTAAATTTTTTTTATGATTCTATTTTATCTTCTTTATTGGCTTATTACTTGTAACTCTTCATAATTTCATCGTTGTTTTAAGATTTCTACAAACAACTTTACCTTAATAGAGTTTTCTTGAAGTAGGATTATTGTTTTTTATGTATAAGAATCTTATAATATACTTCTCTTTCTCTTTAGCCTTTGTGCTGTTATTGTCACATTTTATTTCTAGATATGTTATAAACTCCACGAGGTGCTATTGCTTTTGCTTTAAATAGTCAGTAGTCAGTTTTCTTTTATACAATTTAAATATAGTGAAGATTAAATTCTTTTTCCCATCTGGTTATTTTTTCTCATATTCATCATAATTCCTTACGTAGATTCTGATTTTATATATTGTCATTTTCTTTTTGCCTGATTGTCTTCCTTTATCACTTCTTACAGAGAAAGTTTATTGGTATTGAACTCTTTCTGCTTGTTTATGTCTAAAGTGTTTGTTTCTCCATTGTTTTTTGAATGGCATTTCTCTGCCATTTTCTGTTTAGTATTCTTTCCACAAGATATTTAGGTGTTATTCTTATGGTTTGTTCCTGTGTTCTCTATTTGCTTTTAAAGTTTTCTCTTTTTCATTGGCTTTAAGTTATTTTATATTCATGTATTTTAGTGTTATTTCTTTTTGTTTTGTTGTGCTAGGTATTCATTGACTATGGATTAATAGATTTTTTAAAATTTTATTTTAAAGAGGGTAAAATGAAACACAACAAAAGAAAACAAAACAGAACACAAGAAAGCAATGTAAGAGATTTCAATTGCAAAGCAAGACAATCAGAGATCTTCACTATCTATCACATTGTCTCTTGTTTTCTTCCAAATAGTTGTCCATATCTTCACATACAGAGAATTCACACAAAACAACATAGTATAGAACTGATCTGAATAGGATGAGGAAGGCATTTTAGGTCTTCAAGACCAGACAATAGAGAAGCAAACAATGGCTGTCGAAGTGTCTTTCATTCTCTTCAAAATAGCTGTCCATACCTTCATGTATGTTGAACTTAAACAAAACAAAACAGGCTAAAATCACTGTGAACAAAGAATAATAGTTTCACTGGATTTCACTTAATGACACTACAGAATCAGCACTAGGTACCTTAGTGTCTCTTTTTCTTCAAAGTAGTTGTTCATTTCCTCCTATTCATTTCCTCATTTCCTCAGAAATAATCAGTTCTCATAAACCGTTTATAGGTTCTATGCATGCATGAGTCTCTACATGTATTTCTATTCTTTCTGTATTAGAGGGAAAAGCAAAACATAACAAGACAAAACAAAACAAATTCCTATAAAAACATGAAACGAAAAAGTCAAATAAAACAACAGTACAAGGTGATCTACAGTGGTTACTGTGTTGTCTCTTATTATCTTCAGTAGACTAGTCCATATCATAAGGCATAAGATAATTGAATATAGCAATACATAACAATATTAATTGAAAAAAAACATAGACAGTGTAAAACTTCAAAAGCAGGTAATAATCAAACCAGAGTGGGTATCCTGGTGAATCTTGTCATCTTCAGTGTAGTTGCCTATACTCTCAGACTTGATACTATTGATCATAACAGATTTGAATAAAATCTGTCAATAGAGAACAGCAATCTAACAAACCAGATTCAATTAAGATCAGTCATGATAAAACAGTGTAAGTTATACAGGGCTTCAGCTTAAGTTAATAGAAAATTAAAGATGATTACCGTACTATATCCTGCTATTTTCGGGATAGCTGTCTGTGCCCTCAAATCTCGTATAAGTAGACAAACTGGAACAGAATATAATCCATCTAAACAGAGCGGTGTGAGTAATGTGGATTTTAAATCCTGATACACTATTAACAATATCCTCTGCCTTCTTTTTTTAGACTATTCCTCCCTTTTCACTCCCACAGGGTGCTGTGCATTTTGGGTCCCACCAAACCCCTCAGTTTTTAAATTGAGGGGGGCAATCTGCTATTTACCTAAGTGGTTCTGAACCTTCTCACTCCTGGACTTGATCTCAAGTTGTATTCCTTTACCTACAAAAGCCTCAAGGTTTTCCTTCGTTATAGCTGAGTAGTTCTCTACTGCACATAAGTATCCTGTCTTTCCAACCTATCTGCAGGTGCTTGTCGAGTTGCCCCTATTTCTCTCTCGTTCCCTGTCATATAGAGCATTGTTTTCTCATATTTGATTTTCAGTCCATAAACCCTTTTTCAGGTTAATTATATTTGCTATACAAAGCATCTCAGTAGACCCTACCTCCTGATCTACTCTGCCTGTGTTTCTTTCTTTCTTTTTTTTTTTTTAGTGGATCAAGGCCATCGATGTTAGAGATTATAGCCAACCTTCTCTGCCTCATTTCTGCTATGCTATTTTTCTGCCATTGGTTGTCTACTTTTCTCCTTCATTCCACTGTCTGCACTGTTCATTGAGGCCTCCCTGCCACTGTTCCTGAAATCCTGTTTTTTTTCTCTCTCTCTTTCTCTAGAATGTGCTTCAGTATTATCTGTAGGATTGGATTCGTGGTCACAAATTCCCCCAGTTCCTCTTTGTCATGGAAGCATTTGTTTCTCCATTAATTTCTAGAGACAGTTTTGTAGGATACATCAATCTGGGTTGGAGGTTATTTTCTTTCAGGTCTTGGGATACTACACTCCAAGCT
Source organism: Dolichotis patagonum (assembly GCA_004027295.1). NCBI lineage: Eukaryota > Metazoa > Chordata > Mammalia > Rodentia > Caviidae > Dolichotis > Dolichotis patagonum. The sequence continues at coordinate 55,446 of PVJX010002196.1, read as the reverse complement.
CCTCCTCCTCCTCCTCCTCTTCTTCTTCTTCTTCTTTCTTCTTTTTTAATTTAAAGAGAAAAACCCAACCAGACAAAACAGAAAAATGGTAGCAACAATACAGAATTCCAAAGGGAAAAAAATAAAAGAACAAAAACAAACAAAAAACCCCCTAAAACAACAACAATAGCAAAAACCAAAATCACTAAGAAATTGCCACTTGACATGTTACATACTCTCATAATTGCAAATAGTTGTTCAAGTTACAAAATTAAAGCATACAAAGAAGAAATTCAAACAATGAGACTGTTAACAGTTCTGCTTAACAATCTAACAAAAACGGTAATTCAAGCTCTTCTTGATTTGATGGTCTGTGTCGAGAAGTCCGCCATGATTTTGATGGGTTTTCCTTTATAGGTGATCTGTTTCTTTTCTCTAACAGCTTTTAATATTCTATTCTTGTGATGAATTTCTGGAATCTTGATTATGATATGTCTGGGTGTAGCTCTGTTTTGGTTTTACATAGCTGGAGTTCTGTATGCCTCATACATCTGAACATCATTTCCTTTTCCTATGCTTAGGAAGTTTTCCTTAATTATTGCTGTGAATAGCCTTTGTAATTCTTTTGTTTTTACTCCTGCTTCTTCAGTCACATTTTTTATTCTTAGGTTATAGATCCTCTTGTCGTCTTCTAGCCTTTGTTACTGCCTGCTCCCTTGTTATTTTTAAGACATCTTTCCTTTCATGATCACACATTGCAAACCCGTCTTCAAGTTTTGATAGTTTTGATAGATCCTTAGTGTCTTTCAAGCAGTTTTGCCAGCTTTCAATGGAGTTTTTAATTTCCTGGTAATCTCTTTGAATCTGCTTCATGTATTCTAGGTTTTCTTTATATTCTTCATTGAATGTTTCTCTCCTTTTTTTGTGTTCCTCCATTCTTCCGTCTGTGTCTTCATGAGAGGTGCTTAGCATTTCTTTTATTAATCTACTTACATCTTGCTTTACTTGAATTAATATTTCAGTTTTGAGCTCATCTACGAGATCTCGAAGATATCTCTTTATGTCCACTGATGCCGTGTTTGATGTTGCATGTTTGCTGCCCTCATTCTCTTTTGTATTTACCTCTCCTGGATCAATATTCTCAGGGTTGGGGGTTGGGAATTTTTTCTTATTTCTTTCTCTCATCATGTTTTGGTTTCTTCCATACAGGTGTATAGTGGAGTTCCCAGCCCCTTTCCTTGTTGGTTATGGTTCTTCTGAAGCATGCTGGCTAGGGATTTCTGCCCTCTCCAGTTTGCTGTTGGTCACTGAGATGCAAGCAGGGGCAGCCTATGCTGGCCTCTCCCCTCTAGGCCAGTCAACCTTCAGGGGCCTTCATTGCATTAGTGTGTGCTGCACATAGGGAATTGGTTTGGGACGACTTATTGGATCCCGGCCAGGGACATGACCCAGGCCAAGCAGATCCCAGGAATCTGTTCTGGGAAGGGAGCAACCAACTGAAGTCACTTCCATTCCTAGTTCAGGCCTGTCCTGACTGACTCCAACAGGTCATCAGTTGATTGCCCCTTTCCCAGGGGAGGGTCTTATTCCCAGCACTCACCAAGGGTTAATGCAGGTCCCTTGCTGGCTCCATTCTCCCTTGGGCTCACCCACCTCCAGCTTACACGTGGCTGTGTTGCGATTTCCGGCGGCTCTGGGCAAGTTATGGCTCAGGCCAGTGGCTGCAGAGGGAATTGAGGAGGCTGGATGAGAGCGTGGTGACCACTAATCTTAGCTTCTCTAATGGTAGCCCTGGGACTGTGTATTTGTCCAGCTCTTTTCCCTTCAGTTTCTTCCTGGGTCGAGAGAATCCATTTCTCTCTGTTCAGACCTCTCCAGGATGTTTTATTCCAGCATCTGTGCTGTGTCTCTCAGGGAGGCTCTATATCCTGCTGCTTATCGGTCCGCCATCTTTAGCTTCCCCCCCTCCGGATTAATAGATTTTAATCAAACTTAGAAATGATTTGGCCAGTGTTTTTTTCTTTCTCTTTATCTCCTGTCCTTTGGTGACTGTAGTTACATGTGCAAAAATCATCCCACATTTTAGTGATATTTTGTTAATTTCTTTTCCTGATCTTTTCTCCTTTTAGTTCGTTTGCATAATGCTCTAAATCCTGATGTATGTGAACCATGAGGTATTCTGCCTGGGTATTTGGTTTACTATACTCCACACTCCTATTACTGGAAATAGAAGGAAACATACTAAATATTAGTAAAAAGATCCTACTGGAAGTAGGGTGGAGCTACCAAAGCAGCCAGCAATGTAGGGCATCCAAAACAATGGCTATAAACTTCAATTTTAAAAGTTTAAAAGAAGGATCGAGTTTAAATAAGCTTCTAAAAATGTTTTGGTACATATTCTTTTAAAGTTAAAAATGAAGCAATACTTGACAGGTAACTTCTTTTGCCATAGGGATATTATAATTATGTGTAGGTGAGATGGCCATGTACAATACAGTATTTGAGAAACAAGAATGTAAGTTGTGATTCCTTCACACCCAGTAGTTTAATTTCTTGCTGGGTCTAGATAGGCCTTAATTTCTTCATCTTTTCTAAAATTTTACAGTTCTGTTATATTTAAACTTACATTATCACTACAGTACAGTTAATTGAAGCTATTATATATTATGTGATATATACATTATCTAAACTTCTAAGAAGAATGTTTATAACTTTCCCTTGTTCATTCAGGCAATTAATACAGTATCTTGATTTGTCAAGTAACATTGATCTATGACTTAAAATATAATTATATGGGTTTCACATAAATTTCTTTGTGGATAATTTATAACTAGCAATTTAAACTATTTATGGTCATGAATTAATAGTGGCAGATGTTCGAGGGCTTTTTATATGCCCAGAGACTGTTCTTAGATCTTTATATTTTGGTATATGTGCTGCTGAACTGAGCACCAGATCTTTATATTTGTTACTTCTTTTTGCAGCTCATAGATAAGAAACTAATGCCAGTCTTGTAACTAGACTGGCAAAAACTAGCATTTGAACTCTTGAGTTTGGCTCCTTAGAGTTTGCTTTGTTATGCAGAACCCTCACTTTGAATGCCATTTGCCTAATATTTGCATAGTTCTTATTTTTCAGAGTATACTGGTGCAGATGATTAATTTTATTTCTTCACAAAAATCCTATGAAACATTATTTTTTAGATTAGGAAACTGATGTTGAGAGACATTAAATCAGATATGGCATGCCACTTAGAAATTGTAGAGTCTGGAATCAGCAGTTCACTCTTACCCTCAAATTCTGTTTGATTATACCGTATTTTTACGGAGAATAGGACAGGAGATGCTAAGCTTATTGAAATGGTTGAGATACTTGAAATTTTTTAAAATTTGAAATAAATATTAATTATATGTAATACAGTGTAATATGATATAATATTTATCTGTACTTACTTAGGCTTAGCTACTTCTTACTGATCTCTCTAGTGTAAATTTGGAGGTATCTTCCTTACTCAGTTACACCCTGTTTAAGAGCTAGGTCAGTCTTACCATGTGCTTGAAACTTTCACAAGATCACATTTTTTTGTTCACAATGAACTTGCACTTATCTTTGTGATTGTATTTTGAAAAGACTCAGATAACAAAATTAAATTTCTATTGAGCCTGAAAAAATATGATCCATTTAAAAACTATTATGTGGAGAATGAAAAATGAAGAAAGAATAAGAGTTGTTAGCAGCATAGTATAATGAGGCCAAAAAACCAGGAGTGAAACAGAATTACACTTGATTTGTAGATGAGCTATATCCTGGAATTATGAGTCAGAATCCAGTTAACATTTTAATATAATTACTGTGAGACTCTAAAATAATATCTTGTTTGGCAAGATATGAAAGCCCAGATACACTTCTTTTCACATTGAAAGCAGAGATTTAGGTCTTTGTACATTGAAAGCAGAGGTGTAGGTCTGGAGTAAAGTTTCCATTATCTGACTTCAAACCTTTATGGTTTTGAGTAGCAGCATATTTCATGTAAGGTCTTATGTCTCATTTGTTAGCTAGAGCTGTGGAGATGAATGGACAGTACTCTGCTTGGAAGGGTCTCAATATCCCACTCCTGCCAGGTGGGAGAGCTGAGGCTTTGCACCCTCTTTGGCTTTCTGTGTGGCATTTGTGAGCAGGTTGATGTATTTGACATGTGTGTGACAGAAAAGAAGTGTGTGGGCAGAGCAGTGTGCTGCAGGGCCCAGCTGTGTGGATTTATCTGTGTATCAGGCCGAGGAACAGCAGTTATCCAGATCTGACAATCATGTGTGAACCCTTCCACCTTCAGCCCAGAGTGCATTTTAATGCTGTGTGTGTTTACTTGCCAGTTGGCATTTGACACAAAAGAATCCTCAGAGCTGCTTTCTCCTCTCTTCACTCTGTAGTGTTAGTCTACAATAGTTTCCCAAATAAAGACTTTATTGTACATGAATGAAAGTATATACTTTTTAAAGTAAAAAAGTCAATGTCTACTTTTTGTATTGATTCCATATTACGAATTAATAGATAATATGTTTGAATAGCTAATATGTTTATGTTGTTTGAAAATTGAAATAGATTATGTCGAAGAGATTGCTCTCCTGTCCCTTTCTACTAATTTCCTGCCTGTAATTTTAACAGATGCACTGTAATAGTTTGTTACATATCCTATATTTTTGTAATGTGAATGCAGCAAGCAGATAAGTTGTATCTTATTCACAGAGCTCTTTATTTCACGAATAGGGCGGTTTTTGTTTTGTTCTTGTTTACTGTTGCACTGTATTTCACAGTATGAATATACCTTAGTTTATTTTACTATCTTCTGTAGATGAACAGTTGACTGTTTCTAATCTTTGTGCTTTATTGAGATGATTCACATACCACAAGATTCACTCTTTTAATGTGTTCAACTCAGTGGTTTTTAATACTTTCAAGCTTTATTCTACAAATAATTACACGATGAGTAGCCTTGCACATTCATGTGAACAATTCTACAAGTATGTCTGTAGAATAAGTCCTCAGAAGCATGATTCTGGTAAAAGCCTTTGCATTTTGAAAGGAATTATGAGTTACCTTCATAGATACTGTTCTGTTTTATAATTTCAATAGCCAAGTATGAGAGGACCTGTTTCTATTCTTACATTGACTTTGCTTTTTAAAAGCAATCACAATTTAAAATTTCGATGTCCATGAATTACCATTGTAAGTTAACATTGATTTCTGATTGATTTCATCATGTGAACATGGCACAAACTTTTTTTTAAGTTCAGAAATATTGTTATTTGTAATTGATATTGTCAGTTAAATAGTAAAATTAGTAAATAATGTGTAGAGCAGATTTCATCCGTGTGGTCTTAAGTTGAGTGGTTTCCTGACCCCCATTCTCCCTTGTCATGTAGATATAATCATAGTATTAAAATTCCTAGTGGAAGAAGGCCATTTATATTCTTGCTCTACAGTGGAAGCATTCTTGTAGAATTTTTTTCTTTTGATACCCTTCTTAGTTACAATGTTTTATACTTGTCTGATGCTCTGAACCTCATTTAAACTGAGAAGTGGTTATTTCACAATAATTTAGCTGAAACATTAATTATATATAGAGTTCAGCAATTGACTCCATTGACTCTTGTTGACCTATGGGATATATCTATTAGTGTTTAATCTGATTTAGATGGAGAATGTAATTTCTTTTGGGGATCTGTACCTTTGCACGCCTCCTTTTACACAAATTAGCTTTATTGATGGACTGTCATGAAAAGATTTTTAAGGTGGTATTTATGGATTTTTGAATTCCTCAAAGCTTACTTTTTTGGTGACATTTATAAATATTCTAGCATTTAATGTTTATAAAAGTTTCTAAGAACTGGTAAAAGGTACATAAGAAAATACAGGCTTTTCCGCGCTCAAAATAAAAATCAAAGTATAGGTTTTTGATTAAATTAGCAGTGGTATGCATAAATGTGCAAGTACAGTGTATGCATGGAAATACCTTTTTTTTATATTGCCAAAAAGGGTTAAAATTGAGAGCAGATAAACTGATTAACCAATTAGTTATCCAGACTATGGTTTGTGCTACATTAGTAAGGAAGAACTCTTTAGAGTTTTAACTGCCCAGTCACTTTTACCATTATAAGTGAGAAAATATCCACCATCAAACCAAAAGACTTTAATTAAATAAATAGGCTAGATTTATGTCTAAGAGTAGAATTTACTGTTTTGTTTCATGTAGATCAAGTATTTGTAGAGTCTATTCTTTTTCTCTTTATTCACTTTGGATTATGATTGAAAAGGTCCAGAAAGAATTGGAATTTTACAGAACCAGAATGATTTGTTGTGGACTACTCTGATCATTCTGGGCTCGAGGTGAAAGAGGACAGGACACTGGTCCGGTCAGGTTGTGTACTCAGGTTGTGTACTGTGTAGACAGTGGCTATGGGAGTGAGTTTACCAAGCCATACTCCATCAGGTAGGGCTGCACTTATAGAGAGCAGGGTGCGCAGGTCTCTAATCCATAGAACGATACCTTACTGGCTAAGCATAGCCTTGATAATGCAATTTTTGTAGTTTCATTTGAAAATCAGTTGTTTCTGCCATTTTTTTCTTACAATTAATTTCTACACATATATCTATTCCCATTTGTCTGTATCTACACATATATATCATACACATGCACAGGTACTCCATATATGCTAAATATAAATCCCTCAAAAGAAGAGAGTGACCTTATATGTACTTGATTCCTTTAAGCTACCTTATAATATGGTGCACTCTCAGTTAGTTTTTTGAACAGGAAAGCATTATTTGAGGAATACATATTCTGAAGAGAATCTCAGACAATACTAAGCTATGATTGTTTAACAAGTGTGCTTCGTAAAACTTGAAAGCAAGAGAAGCAAAGAGGCTTAACACAGATTTAGAAATTCTTATAGAGGTGAAAGTTCACTTTAAAAAAGCAATACTGTAAGTGGGCATGGTAAAATAAATGTTTATAGGGTGAATAAATATTCCAAATATCCTGAGGTTATGTAAGTAGATATTTTGGGCTTAGTTTGGTATTTTCAGTGGTAGTATTGTAGAAAGGATGTAAAGTACTGCATCAGAAGCAGATTGTGCAGACAGGATGATTTGCTTTGAAAAACTATTGGATGACTCAAAAAGTGACCCCAGTGGGAAAAACCCTGATACCAGAGATGTATGTGAAGAATGTATCATATTGTCGTATGAAATGGGAATGAGAATAAAAATTAATGCTTCACACATTGTGTAATTTAAAATGTATGAAATTCAATGAATGCATTTCATAATTGATGTTTGACAATTTGTATCTGTAAAAGTTTATACATTCAACGTTGGCATACATTTTTGTGTTCTGTCATTGGAAAAATAAGGTATTATCTTGTATTTTGGGTCCTTTTATATTCAGTCACATATATTATTATGTTTAAACAGAAACTGAGGCTTCTTAAGGAACTCGAAGATACTTGGCTTCCTTATTTGACTCCCAAAGATGATGAATTCTATCAGCAGGTAAGACATTTTAATATTTTTGTCATTTTGTAGTGATATGTTCTGACTTTCCTTCTTTTACCTGTAAATCTACTGGTTTAGTGAATTTAAATGAGAGGCGAGAAGGTCTGAGTTGATCTCCCAGAGACTGCTGGTCACGTACCAGTGTACAAATTCCTTCACGGTCTGCTTTCTCTGTGAACTTTTTAGTGCTTTCACACACTGCACTATGTTTTTCCCTTCAAACACTGCATCATCTTTCCTACTTCCTTGTCTCTGCTTATGCTTTTTAAAATTTTTTATGCATGGAATAAACTTTATCCTCTTATCCTGTTGTTGGATAGCTAATTCTTTTAAGAGTTCAGGTAAACCTTGCTTCCTTAGTGAAAATTTGCCCACCTACCTTACCTACAAGTTGAATTAACTTGTACTCTCCTCTGTGTTACTTATAGTTTGTAAATATCTCTACTGCTTATTACATTGTATAGCAATTATATGATTCTGTGTCTATTTCATTAGCATTGTTCCATTACAAGCAACAGCAAATTCATTGTGGTGCAAAACAGAGTGAGGCCTCACTTAGAAATCTGGTGTATAGCTAAATCCATCCATCTGCTCAAAAACTGTCACCTGATCGCTATTTTTTTTTCTTTCAGTTTCTTGAGTTGGATTTTTTTAATGTCTGCCTTCATCTTGAGTAGATACTTACCTGATAACATGGAAGCATTCAGATGGCTCACTAGGTGTGTGATCTTTAGCTTCTGGGGCCTTGGAAGAAGCTAGTGAATTAAAAAGTGGTAGGTATGCTGAGCCAGCAAAAATATTAAGTATTCACCTATTTCTTCCTATTAGAATAAATGTTCTTAACATAGAGGAATAGGACCATATCACATCTGTAGCACCTGCTTATATATCGCAGACCTTGAAGAAACAAGAAAGGGAGGTAGGAAAGGAACTTTTCCATCTAGAACCCAGGTCTCTCTCTCTCTCTCTCTCTCTCTCTCTCTCTCTCTCTCTCTTTGTACCAGGAATCAAACTCATGACCTTGCATTTGCCAAGCAGGCACTTTTGCCACTGACCTATGTCCCTAGCAGAACCCGGGTCTCTTAATTCTAGTTTATTGTCATTTCTAAGACACTATCTCTTATCTGTATTCACATTAGATTTTCACTTTTTACTCTTCTGCCCTCTTATAGATCACTATCACTCTAGTTTTCCTCTCTGCCCCTCTCAGACTTGCAAGTCACTGTATTTTCTGACCAGAACGTAACTGAGTATGTCAGGCCCTTGGTTCACATCCACAATGGAGGTGCATTGCATAACTCTTATATTTCCAGCCTCACGTCCCCTGCTTCTCTACCTTTCTGTCCACATTTAATTTTTGCATTTCCTCAAAGAAGCTATGTAGTTACATACTTGGGGCCTTCCTGCTACATTCTCTGACAAAGTGTGTCCTTCCTTGCTGAACTTCTGTGTTTCTTATTAATAAGAGCCCACACATCCTCTCCTGTAGAAAGCATCCCACACACCTTGGTGGCCCAGAAAATTGTCTGTATTCCTACTGTTTTACTTTGTATTCGTCAGCTTTCCATTGTTGCAATAAAATATATTATATCTGCAACTTAAAGGAAGAAAGGTTTATTTTAGCTCACAGTTTCAGAGGTTTCAGTTTATAGTTGATTGGCACCAAGGCAGAAACATCGTGGCAGAGGAAAGCCACTCAACTCATGATATCTGGTGTTATGGGTTGTATGTAGGTGTCCCCCCAGCCACTCCAGGCGAGTAGGCCTCCTCCCCAACCAAGGACTAACCACCTCACCTCCTAGGCAAGAACAATGCCTAGGGAGAGAAGGGAACAACACAGATCCAGGCACCATTAATGTTAAGTGCAACAGTCCACCTGTACCCCTACCACATGGTCTACATCCGGCAGAGACCAGGGGGCTGATTCATTTCCTGTCTGCCAACAGCAGCAAAGGACATACTTTGGCTTGGATAACTGCAGTTGGGGAGAATGGACAGAGAGGCACCTCTAGTTTAGAGAGGATACGTCAAAAAACCATAGGTCCTAAAGCTAGATGGAGAAAATTGTGACTGGTTTGATCGCAAGAACTGCAGATCTTGGAAAGAAGCTACTCATACAGGGATTTTTTTCCCCTTTAATTTAACCTTTTTTCATTTATTTTTTAAAATTACTTTTTATATTTCCTTCTTTAGTTTTTTTTTGGGGGGGTTGGGGTTTTCCTCCTTTTTTGGGGGGACCCTTTTAGTTTCTGCACCTTTATCTTTTCCCCTTTCAGGTTTTTTTCTTCCTTCTTATCTTCATTTTATTTCCTGTTTTTTCTGGGATTTCTTTTTGTTTCTTTTTCTTGTTTGTTCTCTCCTGATAATAATAGAGTTCTAATAGTAGAGAACAGTACTTTCCTTTTATCCTCAGTAGAACCCTGATATCTCTTTTTTCTCTTCTCCTCATATTTCATTGATTAATTTATCAATTTTTTTTCATTCTACAGTTCCTCACCCTCTCGACCTTTACTATCTACTAAACTCTATTAATCTCTAGATAGGTAGTTAACTTTATACTATTGCCATTGTATACTGTTCTATTGGTCCACTTAGTATCTATTGACTATAGGTCAATATTTGGTTTGTTTTAGAGTTCATAATATAATTATACATCTCTTTTCTATGGGTAAGGGTGGAACATGATGGGTTCTTAGTATTTATCAATACTTAGTTTGAATTTGACATTATAATTGATGCTAATGTTATTCTTATAGTAAAGGTGACATAGCTGTTGCTGTTAATTAGTTTTCCTGAGAGGCTAGTATTTCCTGAGAGGCTGGATTATGTTGGGGTCGTTAACAGTATTGTGGCCCATTCCTGGAGGACTGGGTGCTAAACCAAATATGCCACAGCCTCTTATCCCAAGTAAGTGGAGATGGTTGGATCCTGGGAAATAGGCAAAGGCATATAGTTAGCTATGATCAGAGGACACCACTGAAAAGTAGACATTAACTGTAGGGGTTTGCATACTAGAAACAAACTTTCCACTATGATCAACTGGCAAGCCTCAACACAAAAACAAACAAACAAAAATAGAAACATGAGAAGACAAGTGAACAAAATACCTCTAAAAACTGATCCATGGGCCACTGAAGAATAGAAAAGGAAAAACCACGCACCCAAGGAATTTGAAATGATACCAAGAGGGAGATAATCAAAACATCAATAAGGTATTTGACTAGCTCACACAAGATATAGGTAATGAGCTAATTGAGTCAAATAAAATGATCAGTGAATCTTCAGAAGACACACACACACACATACACAGACACACAAAGCAAGGCAAAACATGAATGACCAGCATAGAAAAATGTGAAGAGTCTTTAAAAAAGCTCCAAATACAAATTCAGGAGAGTAAAAGTTCTGTCAAACATATGGACCTCAGAAGTGACCAATGTGAGCACAGAGTATCAGAATGGAAGACAGGACTGTTGGCAGTGACCAGTTAATGAGGGAAACCATAAAAATCAAGAGAGACTATGAAAAATAGATCCATCAGCTCCTACATAATGCAAAGAAGACTAATCTGAGATTAATTGGAAGTACTGAAAAATCAGAGGATGTTTGAGGTGGCATAGAACACCTGTTTACTGAATTAACAGCAGAAAACTTTCCAAATAATGGAGACCAAATTAAACATACAGATCCATGAGGCATATAGAACCCTGAGTAGCCACCATCAGTAAAGAACTTCTCCACAGCAAATCATACTCAAAATTCCTGAAGCCAGCACAAGAGCGGAATCTTAAAAGTGATTAGAGAAAAACAGTGAATCACTTATAAAGGTGAGACCATTAGAATTACAGCAGACTTCACAACACAAGCCTTCAAGGCAGGGAGAGCTTGGAGTGAAGTATTTCAATCTCCAAAAGAAAATAATTTCCAATCCAGGGTATATATCCTGAAAAACTTTTAAAATGGATGGAGAAATAAGGTATTTTTATGATGAAGTCCACCTAAAGAAATTCATGGTCCTCAAATCAGCACTCTAGAAATTCTGAAGGATATCTTAGAAAGAGACAATGGAGCTAACAATGACAAAAGGTTTAATAGAATGAATATATCAGATAGAGTGAGCAGCTAAGTAGAAAGGAAAGATAGGAAATCAACAATAGGAAAGTAAGGTAATGAGAAGAATAGGTCAGTCATCTCAGTAATAAGTTTCAATGTGAATGGGCTTAGTTCTCTAATCAAAAAATGGAAGAACAAAATGGATCAAGAAACAAAATTCACTGATATGCTGTATACAAGAAACAAGTACTCCAAAATGAAACTCATAGATCAAAAATCAAAGAGTGCAAAACAATATTGTATGCAATAAGAACTCAAAAAAACAAGTATTGCTAACCTGTATTCAAAATGGACTTTAAGCCACAACTGATCATAGGGGCAAAGACAATCACTACAGTACTTACTGATCAAGTGAACAGTCTAATAGGAAGAAATAACAATTACTAACATATATGTACTGAACAGTGGTGTACTCAACTTTATTAAATGACTACTACTGGACATAAAAGACCAGATAAAAATTAACACAATCACAATGGGTGACTTCAGTACTCCATTGCCCCAAATAGATCCACTGGACAAAATCAACAAAGAAATATCAGCATTGAATATAATCTTTGAACAAATGAACTTAATACTAGGTATCTACCCAACAGCAGAGTCCATGTACACATTCTTTTCAGCAGCACATAGAATTTTCTCCAAAATAGACCACCTATTGTCCAGTAAGCTTAAGTAAATGCAAGAGGATTAAAACTAAGTGTGCATATTATCAAATTATAGCACAATGAAAGTAGAAATCAATGATGAAAGAAAATAGAGAAATTATATAAATGTGTGGAAATTAAGCAGTATACCATATACTCCTACCAAGTCATAGTTTGGCATTCGTGTCCTCAGTCTTTCAATGGATTTTTCCTTACAACCTAACAAACAATTGTTCAGGAAACCCCCACGATTTCTTGAAACTGAATATCCTCTGCAATTGGTTTTTCTTTTTGGTGAGAGGTTTGCAACTAGCCAATCCTAGAGTGTTGTTCAGTTCTCCTTGCTGCTGATTGGCTGCTGCCCTGTAGCCCATTTCTGGTGGATGCACAATCCTTCCTGCATTAAGACAGGTTGCTATACTATGTGTAGCTATCTCAAATGTTTTTGGTTTTTGGTTTTGGTTCTTAAAGCCCTAAGATTCTGAGATGCTACCAAAACACCCGGAACCTTCTAAGGCTTCTGGCAGTGAACCTAAGTGCAAAACGTAGTTTAAGACACTTGTGGGGTGGAGGATGGGAAGACACTCCAGGGGAACTTTGAACTACTGCACAATACTTTTATTAAATTATTACAATACTGTAGACAGAATTCTATTAAATTACATAACCATGGGTGGCATAACATGTGTAGGGTTTAAACTATAAAAATAGATATTTTTATAGATGTTTTTCTGATCATATCTGAAATTCATTTTTTTTTTCACAATTCTCAGGTTCTTTAGGAACATAACCCTTGTAACTTTCAGGAGTCCACCATAATGTAGGCAAACACAAAAATCTACATACAAAATCAATAGCATGTCTGTACACTAATAATGAACCCACTGAGTAGAAAATTAGGGAAAAAAAGACATTTAAAGTAGCACTAAAAGATGAAGTACTTAGTAATTAACCTAAGTTAGGTTAATTATGTTAGGGAATAAAGACCTCTACAATGAAAACTATACTACACTGAAAAAGGAAATAGAAGACATCAGAGAATGAAAGGTATCCCCTATTCCTTGATAGGCTGAACTAATACAGTTAAAATAGCCATTCTTCCAATATTAATGGAATATGGATTTAGTGTAACCCCAGTTAAAATGCTAACAGCATTCTTCAAGAGAACTGGGAAAAAGAATCCTAAAATTTATATGGAACCACAAGAGACCAAGAGTAAAAATAGCAATGGGCCAAAAGAACAAAGTGTGTGGCATCCCAGTCCTGGACTTGAAGTTATCTTACAAAGCTATACTGATTGAAACAGCATGGTGTTGGCACAAAAACAGGTATGTGAATAAATGTAACAGAGCAGAGGACATAGAAACAGCCCTAGGCAGGCTGTCTGATCTGTGACAAATGGTGCAAAGACATACTTTGGAGGAAAGATAGCCTTACTTAATAAATGATGTTTGGAAAACTGACTATCCTCACACGCAGAAATGAATTCATCAGTGATGGCGACTCTTTTGGTTCACCACCACTGGCAGCCCCATATCTCTAATCAGACACTAACCTAAAATCAAATGCATGAAAGATCTAAATATTAGAACACAAACACTTAATCTGCTGGAAGATAAAATAGGTAAAACTCTTGAAGACATAGATGTAGGTAAGGACTTTCTGAACAGAACCCCAGCTGAACAAGAAGTATAGTCAAGAATCAACAAATAGCCTCATCTTAACTTAAAAAAAAAAACAAAAAACCCCCCAAAACCCTTCTGCACAGCAAAGTAAGAAACAGCAGAGTAGAGAGGCAACCTACAGTATGGCAAAAATTCTTTGCCAGCTATGCCTTGGACAGAGAACTAATATCTAGAATATATTATAAACTAAAATAGTAATTAGACACCCCCCCAATAAAACCCCCAGTCAACCTCTTTTGTCCCTTTTTGCTTCATGCAGAGTAAGCCTGGACTAGAAAGTCTGTTGGAAATGACCTTTGATAACCAAGGATACTGGTGTGTGTGTGCTTTATCATGTTCTATGATGAAAGGGAAATGCAGATTTCCAAAAAGCCTGCTCTGAATATGAGACAGGTGACATTAGACAGGTAGGTCATCTGGACAAAGATGGCTTCATGCTGGGGACAGACCGTGTCACCCAGCCATGTTCTCCATGAGGACCAACGCGTGTCTGGCTAGTGATCATTAAGGCACGGAAGACCTGCGATTCAGTGTTTCTCCACCTGGCTGCAGCCTCCAAGACGGCAGCAGCACCCTGTCTTCAGCATGTCGGGAAGCTGCAGAGTGGAAATTTCTGTCAAGGCTCTGTGGGGTGGGCTTTCTTCCACTGTTTAAAAGGATCCTTTACTATAAGCTTTTGACCTCATGCCTTGTGTAAAAAAAGGTGGCTGGGGATTTAGCTCAGCGGCATAAGCACCTGCCTTGCAAACACGCAGTCGTGAGTTCAATCCCCAGTACAAAAAAAAAAAAAAAAAAAAAGGATTTTGATTGGTTCTATCTATCACATTGTGTCTTATTGGGATTTGAATATGTGTGAAAGTATAAACAAAATTTTTTTATTGAAAATGAGATATTATAGTACCCATTGATCATTCTCTGTTACTCAGTTCAGAATGCCCTGTCACTTTTTGAATGGTTTTATACTTTTTTGTTATGTTTGATATTATTGTATTTGAAACTATGCTCAACTATAGCAGAGAAAGAAATATTGTGATAGCTATTGTTAATGTCCGGTTGTCTTAATGTTAAGTATTGTGTTGCCTATGTTGTCCGGTTCCGATCTGCTCTGTACTGACCTCTTTTGTCTTACTCTCTTTAAAATAAAATGGAAAAAAAAAAAAAAAAAAGAAAAAAGCGTTTTGGGGGGTTTTGTTTTTTGAACAGGTTCTTTCTTATTTCTTTTTGATTTAATTTTCACCTTTCCTTGCTTTGTCTTTTCATGTAGACCAGATATTTGAAAGGGCAGATGATGGCTAAAGGTCTACTGTGAGCTTGTTTATATTGTGTTTGGGGAAATTTTGCCTTAAATGGGAAATGGAATCATAGATTGACCTGGCTGTGCTGGGTGCGCACTCTTCCGTCCAGTTCAGCACCTGTTGTTTTTCCTTTCAAATATGTGATTGTACTAGCTCTTCCCATATGGAAGAACTCTCCTTATTTAAATAAAAAGTAAAACAAACAAAAAAACCCCAGTCATACAATGGGTCACTGAAATGAATAGACACTTTTCAGAACAAGTATGAATTGCCAGTAAATAACAAAAAAATGTTTAACATTGCCAATCATTAGAGAAATGCAAATTGAAACAGCACTGAGATACCATAACTATCACCAGGACATCAATAATAACAAGTAGCAGCCAGGTTGTGGGGAAAAAAAGAACCCTTCTACACTGTTGATGGGCATGTAAACTAGTACAACTATATGGATGTCTCAAAAAAAGTAAAACTAGAAATTCCATTTGATCCAGCTACCTGCCTTCCAGGTATCTTCCCAAAAGAATTAAAGACATAATGGCAGTACAACATATAACAGATAAACCTTGGAATTGGCCTATATGTTCATAAACAGATGAATACATAAAGTAAATGTGGTATTTATACACAACGAAGTATATTCTGCCATAAAGAAAAATAAATTCGAATCATTTATAGAAAAATGTACTCTGCAGTGATAATGTTAAGTGAAGTACATCAGACACAGAGTCTTAAATATTACATGGTTTCTCTGATATGAAACACCTTAAAATGTAAGCACGGAACACAAATTGAAAATAGGAATAGGGAGATAGATCTTTTGTAAGAGGAAAGCAGACCAAGAGATGGAGTGTGCAGGGAAGGAGGGGAGAAGAGAGGGATGGAAAAATAATTGAGATGTATTACATATGTGTACCAATTCTCCACAAGGAGTGTAATCATTATGTACTGCAAGCATGTATGAATCAAAAGTGAAAATTGAAAAACAAAGCTCAGACTTTTTTGACTGAAGTCCCGTGCACTTTCTACTGTACTGGACCCTTCCCTATGTACTATACCATGCCCCCATTCAGAGTACCTGCAGGGAAGTTTTGCAATTTCTTTTGATAAGATCATGAAGGAAAGGAAAGGAAAGGAAAGGAAAGGAAAGGAAAGGAAAGGAAAGGAAAGGAAAGGAAAGGAAAGGAGAACAATAGCAAGGAGTTATTGATGCAGAAAAATGGAGAACTCTGTCCTTCAGCTTGCCGTGGAGCGCAGGAGATGAGGACTGACATTCTCCGAGGAAGAGCTGGTGGCTGCAATATGAATGTGCTCTCCTCTACCTAAAGAAAATACAGTTCTGCTTAGCATTTCCCATTTTTAAAAAATTTATTGTGCACTTTCTACCTGCTATGTTTTCTGAAACTGTTCTAAGTGAATTAGTTTATTTAAATATTACCATAGCCCTCTGAGGCAGGTGTTACTAGGGATGAGCAAACCGGCATAGAGAGCTTTAAAATTCTGTGCAAAGAATTCAAGCAGAAGTATCAAGACCAGGATTGAGCGTATGGCACATGTCAGATGGGCAACAGTTTATGGGGTAGAAGACAGCAAAAGCAACAAGGAAGGGACCAACATCTGTCTTTCTCTTACATTATATGCAGGGTGCCCTCCCTAGGGTGGGTGTAGCACTCACACCCTTAATCCTTGCTAGAACTGTACAAAACCAGTTAGTGGACTGATTTACTAATCACACATCCTTAATCCCAACATCACACACTTAGATTCAGCCACCTCTGAAAAAGCCCTGTGACCGCATGAGGCTTTGGAGAGACAACTAAACGCAAACCATAGCAGTTCTTGAATAGCAAAGCCTCAGAATTACATTGGAAATGAAAAGCCCCAGTGGCTGACATACATCTTATCTAGAGGTAAGTGAGAGAGTTGGGAGGAGTGGGAGATGGGACCAGGCAGCCAAACGTCTGGTGATACTGGAATTTGTTGACTGTTTCCCCCAAGTGAGATGAGACAGGAGAGGGGTGAGAGCACAAGTATGACAGGATGAGACTTACGTTTTAGTAAGAATCAATGTCACCTGATAGCCTCCTGTCAGTCTCTCTAGTGGTTTCCTCTTTATCCCATTCTTCAGATTATAAACCTTGTTATCCTCACCTTCTGGTCATTGCTTGTACTCCTGTCTGTCATTGAGTTGTGACAATTTTACTTCTTCAGAATCTCTCAGTCTCGCAGGCACCGTCGTAGTTCAGGCCCCCATTTTTCTTCTATTTAGCTTTAATTTTTCTGATTGGTGTTTCTTATGTCCTCTGAATGTTATCAGAATTCTGTTCCTATAAATATATATGAAACACACCTCTTCGCTTTATAAATTTTGCTTAGTCTCTTGTCTTCAAGTTACAAACTCCCCAACATATCTGTCCTATAAGCCAGTGACTATATGATCCCACATACTTCTGTTGTCTGATGTCTACCTACCCATTATCTTGCATTGCATCCAACCTTCCCCTCTTAGTAGAGGGTATCATTCTACCATTTTGACTGCTTGTCCCCTGTAGGTATGTCCCCCTTCATACCTTTGTTTCTATACCATCATTCTCTCCTTTTTGCCCCTCTGCATCTACTCAGTCTAAAGGCATTACTTAAATACTATGCATTCAGCAAATGTACCAGGAACTCCCACTTGTTTTAAAAAATATTAAAAATCTGACAACTTTCAAAACCTTGGTGGTTTGTCTATCTTGATATTAATGCTGTTTTGTCAAGATTGGTGTAACTTTGTGATAAGTTGAGGGGTTGGGGAGAGTCGGAGCTTTAATTTTGCTCCTTTATCAAAGTTGTTTAGACTATTCTGAGTCTTTCGTAATTCTACAGAAATGTAAGAATCAAAATGTTAATTTTTATGAAAAATGATGTTGGCATTTTGATAAGGGATTGTGTTTCCTGATCTTTATTATTTTCTTCTATTTGTTTTTGGTTTTATTCTGTCTTTTATTTCTAATTTCTTGAGGAAAGATATGAGGATATTTCATAATTTTCTTCTGACCACTTCCCATTGCCTCTTCTGCTTCTGCTGCGGCTCAAACTGTGATGATTTCTGTTGCAGTTGCCTAACTTCTTCCCTCTACCTAGTCTTTTAATATAGCATCTAAAGTGATCTTTAAAAAATATAGCTTGTAAACACTTTCTTGTTCCCATCCCATCTATAAATAGCTTCCAGCCTTATTCAGAGTAAAAGCCTAAAGCCTAGGCCTATGCATTGCCCTAAAAAGTACTGTGTGCTCTGGTTGCTGTCTGCTTCCTTCCTCTCCTTTCCCACCTCTCCTTGCTCCTACTGTTCTCCCGCTGTCCTCTTCCCCTCTGGCACTCTTACTCTTCATAGGGTAAGCCAAACACATTCCTACTCCATGGCCTTTGGCCTGAATATTCCCTCTGCCTGGAACTATCCCTCCCGCCCTACAGGACTTATATCCTCCTCCTTACATTCCTCTGACCCATGTTGCGTTATCAGAGGCCTTCCTGGAGCACCCTATGTAAAATGCAACACAGTACTCACCCTAGCAATCCCTATTTTAATTTTTTGATTTTATTATTTTTTTTCTTTAGAGCACAGTAAAATACTATGTATTTATTTTACTCACTTGTTTATGTGAAACTCTTCTTACCAGAATATGAGCTCTCAGAGAGTAGATAGACATTTTCTGTATTCCCGGCACTTAGTTCTTTGCAAATAGTATGTGCTTGATAGACATGTATTAAATAAATGAATATTTTTCTATATTTTCCTTTCTGAATTATTCTCTGTTCTCATAACTATATACTCATACTAGTGAATGAATGAATGAGCAAACATCTTTTTGTCACCTTGAACCCGAGGAGTTATTTCTGGAGCATGGTTGCCACAGCTGGCCTAAGCAGTGACTTAAGAAGTCTGCCTCCTCTGGGCTATTTATTATCTGGCAGGTGGAGGTTATGCCAAGTAAGTGGTTAGCCTTTTAGTCTTGGGGTTACTGTGAAACTGCAATCATTTTACAGCATAAACAAGTAGAAAATATTATGACTAATTGTATACACATTGGTTTTACAAGAGTGCAAAATATAAAGTGTTAAAATAGCCAGATTAGAAGCATACTCCAGTGAAATCAGAGTATTATAACACTTTTAAGTGAAGGGCACTTCCCAAGTTGCTTAGAGATTGTAAATTTTATTTCACTTTACCAAAGGTGGAGTTCCATTGGGCTTCATTTAAATGAGTATGTTACTCCTTTAGCATCGTGTCTGACTTCTCTTGTATGATGAATGTCTTTCAGAAGTATCCCCTACATGAGAGAGGTTTTTGTATAATGGTTTAAAATAGCAGAAAGAAAATTAAGCATAGTCTCTAGAGAGCCTAGCATTATACATCTTTCAGCAGTTGATAGCTGCTTACCATGTTAACACTTTATATCTAACATACTTCTCTAATTATTTATTAAACTATATAATCATCATTTCTGTCATAGAATCATTTGTCGATCTCAAGAAAAATAGCATATGACCAGACAACTATTAATGCAATTTCATGACTGCATGCTCTCTAGAAAATGTTAATGTGATTAAATAAAAAATAAAAACTCGAGATATTTGAAAATCTGCCAACAGCTGTTCCAAATTATTGTGTGATATCTGACATTATGCATGTACCTGTCTAAACTGGAAAGTGAACTTATTTGTGTGGAAGAATGAACTAACACTAAGTTATTTAATGTATAATTCTTTTTCAAAGTTACTTCTTGTTTTCTTTAAAGAGTAAAAATGTTACACAGCACTAATTTCATCACTATAAATAATAAAAGAAGGCATTTAGATTGGAGGCTTTTTCTCTTCATTTTCTTTGCAATAGTGACAAGTTTAGCCAATTATTGTTTTCATTGTAATAAAATTCCCAAGAGCTTTGAATATCAGATTCAAATAGTTACAGTTCTCTAGAGAATTTTTGTTTAGGAGCATCAAAAAGAATTTCCTGATTAAATATAGGCAATGTCATGAAATCAAGAATTTTAGAGTATAATCCTTTTCTTGGTTTTTCTGCTTACACTTATTTTGGAAAACTTGAAAATAATATAGATATAAAAAAAGAAAATTAAAAGTACATCCAAGTACATTGCTCAGAGATAATTACCCACAACTTTGACCACATTTTCTCCAAGTTTTTTTTTCTGTATTTATGTGTGTGTGTGTGTGTGTGTATAATTTCTTTTTTCCTTTTATGAAACCAGAATCCTACTAATCTCAGGTCTAACCATAGTTTTTAGTTCTTATTTTTCATAAGCAGTATAAAAATCCTAAAGTTTATTACTTTAGTGTTTCTTTATATAGATATACTATTATTTCCCTGTAGTCACCTTTTGGACATTTGTGGGTTTTTCATTTTAATTATTACAAATAAAACTATGTTGAATAGTCTTATAACTTTGTGTATGTCTGAATACTTTTTTATGATAAATTCTTAGAAGTAGAATAACTAGATGAAAAGATACATATATGTTCAGTTTCTGAATATATCTTATCCAATTGGTCTTAAGTAAGTTGGAGATAATTTATATTATTAATGATACACTATCAAAATACTTAATTTTACCCTTATAAACGATGTAAATTACTATTATGGAATTTTCTTTTTTGCAGATGTGACGAAAAATAATAAGTATAATTAATGCAGAATATATTGTACTTTTTCTGACTTTAGTATATTTTTTCCTATATTTTAAGAGACTTCTTTATTAAATTTATGTATGAATTTTTCTATTGAAGACATACATATTTGTCTATATATAGTTTTTATTTATATTTAAGTTCATAATGGCTCAGTATGAAGAATATTAAGCCCATTTTTGCCATATAGGTTGCAATTTTTCTACTGTGTGTTTGCCTTTTAATTTTGCTTATTACTCATATTATACAAAATCTTAAAATTTTATATGTTCAAATCTTTCCACCTTTTAAAAAGTTTGTTAATAAACTATGTATATTAACTTATATACAGTAAAATTGACTTCTTAAAATTGCATAGTGAAATGTACAGTTGTGCAACCATCATGATAGTGGTTTTGTTTTTTAAATTTTTAAAATCCTAAATTATTATCAAACATTTGCAGCATAATGATTACATTCTTCATGGGGAGTTGGTTCATGTACATTATGCATCTTAAGTTCCATTTTCACCCTCTTCCCCTCCCCTGTTCTGGTTTTAGAACATTTCTAGCACCTCAAAAAGACCCTCATGTTTCTTTGTACTCAGTCTTCTTAGCTTTCTGCCACCCAGGCATCCACTAATTTGCTTTCTATTTGAAAGCTTTTCATTCTTTTTACAAATTTTTTGGGGATGGAGTCTTACTATGTTGCCCTGGCTGTTCTTGTACTTGTAAGTTCAAGTGATCCTCTGTGCCTCAGCTGCCCCAATAGCTGTGATACTCTTTTACTCTTAGGAGTCATGATCACTTATAGTGCACCAAGTGCTTACAAATAAAATTATTACCACTTTCTTTTAGGAGCCAGTGGTCTTGCAGGACAGATTATTAAATAACAGTTCAAATTAATATATATTTAACTGATAAGTATGATAACAGATAAAGAGTGATGAATGATAATGGAGGGATACCTGTTTGGCAGTGGCACTTCAGGGAAGGTTTTCTTGAGGAAGTGACATTTTGTGAAAGTGGGATTGGGAAGGACCATAAGGTGGGGAGTTGTGAGAAGCACCTGCCTTACAGGGGAGGCACTGAAGTGCTGTGTCCCAGAGGACTGTGGAAAAGAAGCAGATGTAGTCAGAGGGAAAAGGGACATGAGAGATGAGTTGCGAAACATTTTCTGCATCGTTTTAATTATGTTCTTGTTATTGTGTTGCTTTAAAACACTTAAGTATTTGTATGTGATATTTATATGGTTATGTGGATTGTCTAGGTTGTTAGGGTTATAATTTGCCTGTGTTAAATATGTCTTATATAATCTCTGATCTGTGTGTATTGAACAGAGCTACAAGGTGTGTGTGTATGTGCACATGCATGCATGTTAATGTATTCTCATCTTTCTTAGTACCAGAAGGAATGTGTTGAAAAATAAAGTTTTTAGAAATTATCGAATTTCCTTTAATATACTATGGTAAGGTCCATTCAATGAAGACTGGTGTTGTTAAGAACATACGAGAAATTCCCTTCTTAATCATTGCTGCTGATTAGGTTTATGAGTTTATTGATACCTCAGGGACTTGCTCAGAAAATACCAGTTAGTGATAAATTTAGAGTTACTGCTCATGGCTTCAGAATGTTCAGTCTCTGTTTACAGGATTGCATTGCTGTCTGTATAAATACAAAGTATGATATCACTGTTTTGTTTACCAGTTGGGATAAAGGAAGTATAGAAACTATAAATCCTAATGGATCTCTGGCAGTCTCAATGACAGTGATCTTTTCATTTTAAATTCTTGATCACATGTCAGAGATGCACTGTGATAAGCAGGGCAAGCCTACTATCCTTACTTAGTAAAGTCATTTTCCACATTCAGACTTCACTACTTTATTTTTCTTCTGCACATGTCTTCTAATTTCCTAAAGACCTTTTGTGTCTTGTGCTTGCATAAAGCAGAATGGGCTTGATTATGCTGTAGTAATGAACACCCTTCTAATCTCAGTGGCTTTGCATACCAATATTTCTTGCTGACTTTGCATGTCGTTTGTGCAGACATGTCAGTTGGCAGAGAGGTAGTACTCATTAAAGTAATTTAAGGGTCCAAGAGCAGCTACTAGGTGATATTGTGCCAAAAGGAAAAGGTGTTCTGGAGGGTCTTGGCCTGATAATGAAACGGTCCAGAATGGCAATGACAGCCATCATCTCTCATTGGACAGAAGCAATCATGTATTTCATCCATGAGTGGACCAGAATGTGAAATTTCACATTGGACCCAAAAAGCTGGGTGATAGGGGAAGAATCTACAAGTATTTGGCAAACAGCTCAGACAACTAGCACACATTCATAGCTAGAGATCCATTGATATTTCACTAAGAAAACTAAAGTGCTTTCTAGTCACCAAAACAAAACAACAACCAAGCCATATCTAAACAAAACAAAACCAAAAGTCGTGAAAGTTACTCATTTGCCAATTGTCAAATTTACCATCCTACCTGAATTTATATATTTGTTCCTCCTCTTTTCAGTCTATTGCAATATAGGAAGTATCTCTTCTCCTATGCAAATGTTTGGATCACATTTTTGTGGCAGTAACAAATTTTGAACATACACAGTGGTATCTCACTAAATATTTACCAACTGCCTGTCTGTGGGGAAAAAACAGCCTTGATTTTTAGTGTTTTCTGTTTTCTGTAGTCTGAATACTGTCACCAATTTCAAGCTATCAGCATGGTATAACTGAATGAGTAGCTGGGAAGAATTGTACACAGAGGGCTGACAAGAGTAGATATGAAGAGACTCCTGCAAATTACTTTTAGTCTTTTTTATACTACTCATATTATTCATATATATATATATGTATTTTAGGCACACTTGATTTCTTTCCTCTTAGATGAAATAAACACAAGACAACAGTTTTAATATTCGCTCCAATTTTAATGGCAAATCCCTGCATACCTCATATAGGAGACTGCTATTCCACATACCTTTGATCTTAGGTCCTTATAGTTATTCAACTCTCTTCTGCACCATCAGCCTCTTCCTCTTATATCATTCTCACGGTTATATTGACAAGCTGTATTGCACGTTAGTGTCTTTCACTATTAAAGGTGGACCTTCTATCTAGTGTTCCTTTTTACGAATTGCTCTGTTTTTTCTGTTCCTGGTAGTAGCAAAACTACTCAGAGACATCTATACATGGCATTTCTTCTTCCTCTGTATCCTACTCTAATCTAACTTCTATCTCTAGTACTTTGCTGAAAGTACCTTGGCATTGTCATCAGTGATTTCCATATTGCTTATGCCAATGGTAATTTCTGTCCTCATCTCTTGACCTCATCTCAGTAGATACAACTGACTACTCCATTCTTCTTGAAATAGTCTTCTCGTACGGCTTCTGCTTTAATACATTCTTCTAGTTTTTACTTAGTGGGGTGCTGAACCTTCTTCTACAACTCGGGTCCCTCTTTAGTATTTTGACTGTTTTCCTTGGCAATTAACCCATGAATCAGCTGTGTGCTGATGGTTCCTACAGTAAGCTCCTGGACCCACTTTCTCTTCTGAACTCCAGGTGTGTGTATCCAGTTGCCCTTTGCTACTTCCACCTGAGATTTCATAGCTAAGTAGCTTAATGGTGACAACTCCAAAGTGAAGCTCTTCATTCCTCACTATTCTTACCCTTCTTTTTCTGTTGTGTCTCAGTCTCACGTTTTTTTTGAGATTTTTTAAAATTTTATTTAAAGAAAAAAAAGCTAAACAGAAAAAAGGGTAGAAATAATACAGAATTTCAAAAAAAAATTAAGAAATCACTACTTGATAAATTACATATTGTCTTCTTAGAAATAGTTGTTTATGATACAGAATTCAGGCATACAAAGTGAACAAACAGTGAGGCTATAAACAGTTCTGTTCAACGATCCAACAAAAACTTGGTAATATGGTATCAATCCCACACACTTAAACATACATGCTGTTATATCCTTTAGCGCATTTTCTTTTCCTCCTTTTGCTTTTTAAGTACATTATCTGTTTAGTTATATCATGTCAGCTTGCTCAGTACCTTATTGATCTGTTTTGTCGTTATTTCCTTTTTAATCACCTTATATTATTCTGTTGTTTTGTTTTTGAGTTTCTCGTCATCCATGTCACATGGATCAGCTTTGATGGAGTTGGGAGTTTTTGGAAGTATTTTGTTACCTTGTTTTCTCATGTTCTATTGTTTTATTTTATTTAATTTTCATTAACTTGGAGGTAGTAATATACAACAAAACAGGATGGAATAAAGCCAATTGAGACAGTGTAGTGAAATTGGCACAGAACATCACAGCAGGTCACCAGGACAACAATAATAGGCACCATTGTATATCTCGTTATCTTCAAAATAGTTGTTCTTCTATTCGGTACAGCAAAATCAAAAGAAATACACAACATTTAGAACACATCAAAACAGAATATTGAATAGAGCAATACCATTAATCAGGACAAAGCAAAACGGCGATAAAAATATCTGCCTTCAGAGATAGTACAAGGAAACTCCCCCCACTTGCTGTACCACATATGGTCACCTCACAAGAGATACCCAGATCCCTGGATCTCAATTATTAGCATGCGCGCGGGGGCGGGTGTTAAGGTATGTTTGATTCTAAGCCTGTGCCCCGGTAGGCAGCAGGCTGGTTACTGGTTGGCTCAGCACCCTAAGTTCCAACATGGCGCGGATCTCAGGAAACACTGTTACTTCTTGTTTCCCTGCCCTGGGATGGCCGCAGCTTGCCAGACCACAGCCACTTACCAGGGCGGCAGGCTGGTTACTGGTTGGCTCAGCACCCTAATTTCCAACATGGCGCAGATCTCAAGAAACGCTGTTACTTTTTGTTGCAGTCTCACTTATTTTGAGAAGAGTAATTGTTATTAAATCCACATATCTGGAAGTCATTCTTAACTTCTTTCTTTCTTTTTCTTTCTTTTTTTTTTTTTTTAAACAGGATCTTGCTATGAAGTTCAGGCTGGTTTTGAATTTTCTGTGTATCCCAGGCTAGCCTTTAATTTAATGATCTTCCTGCCTCAGCCTCCTGAGTGCTGAGATTACAAGCATGAGCCACCATGACTGGCTTTAACTTTTCTCTTTACCCCTCACATCCAATCTATAGTTGCATCTCCTAACAGTAAAATACCTATTTTATCTGTGCTTCTCCCTTAATCCAGACTTAACATTTTTTATCTTGGATGGTTATAATAGCACATAATAGGCGTTTGTACATTTTTCATTTACCTCATTACAATCCATGCCTTATATGATAATTAAAAGTGATTTTTTTTTTTTTTTTTTTTTTTTTTTTTTTGGTGGTACCGGGGATTGAACTCACAACCTCGCGCTTGCAGGGCAGGCGCTTAAGCCACTGAGCTAAATCCCCAGCTCAAAAGTGATTTTTATAAAATATAAATCAAGTTATTCTTCTCCCCTTAAAATGCCTCAGGTACACCTAGAAATTTCTTAATGTGACTTTTGAGGCCATGAGTGTTTTGGCCTCAACCCTTCTCTTCATCCTCAGCACATAATGATGGTTTTGCCTTTGACTCGTATGCTTTAGTTAAACTGACCTTCGTTTTGGCCTTAAAACTGGCTGGTCTCTCTCTTCATTCAGTGCCTTCACATTTTTGGTCTGTCTTCTGTGTCCTTTTGAAGCTTGTCACATGGCTGGTGCCTTCTTTTTCTGAAGATCTCATCTTAAATGTCATCTCTGAAGAGATTCCCTCCTATCCTCGCGGCAGGTTTCCTGCTGGTTTGTTTCTGTTCTAATACTTGACACAGTTTGAAATTGTCTTTCCTTAGTTACTGACTTGCTTTGGTAAAAAGCTATGTGAAAGCAAGAGATAGCTGTCTGCTATCCATAAAAATTGACCTTTTTTGCTTTGGTTTTTTTCAGTGGCAGCTGAAATACCCTAAGCTGATTCTCCGAGAAGCAGGCAGTGTGTCTGAGGAGCTCCATAAGGAGGTTCAGGAAGCCTTTCTCACACTGCACAAGCATGGCTGCTTGTTTCGGGACCTAGTGAGGATCCAGGGCAAAGATTTCCTCACTCCAGTGTCTCGCATCCTCATTGGGAATCCTGGCTGCACATACAAGTATCTGAATACCAGGCTCTTTACTGTACCCTGGCCTGTTAAGGGTTCTAATGTCAGCTACACTGATCCCGAGATTGCTGCTGCTTGTCAGACCTTCCTTAAACTCAATGACTATCTGCAGACAGAAACCATTCAGGCTTTGGAAGAACTTGCTGTCAAAGAGAAGGCCAACGAAGATGCCATGCCAGTGGGTTTGACCAAATTTCCCAGAGCTGGGATGGGGTCATCCTATGATGAAGTAGACATGAAGAGCAGGACAGCATACAATGTAACCTTGCTGAATTTCATGGATCCTAAGAAGATGTCCTATTTAAAAGAGGAGCCTTACTTTGGTATGGGGAAA
Organism: Dolichotis patagonum; assembly: GCA_004027295.1. Lineage (NCBI taxonomy): Eukaryota > Metazoa > Chordata > Mammalia > Rodentia > Caviidae > Dolichotis > Dolichotis patagonum. Next base: position 28,054 of record PVJX010002196.1, on the reverse strand, counting down.
ATGGCGGTGAGCTGGCACCATGATGAAAACCTGGTGGACAGGTCATCAGTGGCGGTGTACAATTATAGTTGTGAAGGTACAGTCTGCTCAGGGGAGAAGCACCCCTCATTGTAGTATGATCAGAGTTGTTTAGACGCTTTAAATACACACACACACACACACGCACACGCACACGCACACACACACACAGTTGTGTGTGCGTGTGCTGTATTTTTGAGGCATGTCTGACTTGTATGTCTGCAGAATATACTTCTTTTTCATCTAGCTATGCTGTCTGGCTCATTGTTACACTGCACTCAGAATATTTTTGCATGTAAGCACTACTGTCATTTTGTCTTTCCCATGCCCAGGAGAGCAGCATCTTGGATTCATACAGCCAATTGCCTTTCTCTAAAGCTCAGAGTAGTTGCACAGTTACTATAATTAACTTGCTGATCAAGGGCCAAGAAAACAGGAATCTGTCAAATCTTTCCAGGTTCTCACAGGTGCACATTTCTTGTCTTGCCAAAATATTTTATTATGGTTGACATCACTACCTTGATGGGCATGATTTGTCAAGTATGGACTTGTTCCTGGTTTCACATCATATTTACCACTATCTTTGCTTACCAGAAGCAGTCGAGGTGACTTTTGTGAGCAGGCATTCCTCTCCTTTCACAAAGCTCTCTAGCTCCCTGCACCGTTCTGCAGTTTTAGATGCACAGGGGCTGTGGTAGACTTGATCTTGCTTTTTCTGAAATCTGGTTGCCTTAAAACAGAGATCACAGGCCATTCTCTAGTTGCCTATCCAAGTTTTCCTTTTTCTGTTGTTTGGTTTCTGTGCATTTGCAGTGATGGCAAACCTTTTAGAGTTTTCAGTGATCCAGACAGCCCGCTACTGCATGCACACTGTGGGTTTTTTGCCCCAAGTGTACTGTCACTGGTTTAGTCTCCAAAGTTTCTCAGAACAGGGTTACACACAGGTCCCTGGATATGTGGGCATGGCCATCAGTTTCTTCTTCGTCTTATTATTTGATTGAGGAATATTAAGATCTAGTACTAACTCTTCTCTCTGTTATTTTTAATTGTATTTTTTAATTGTTACTTTTGTTTTTGTGTGTGTGTGTTTTTTTTTTAGTAAAATGATTGTTTTAGGGAAGAGATTTTAGGGAAAAAGTCTCACAGTACCAATTTCTCAGTTTCAAAAATTTCCCCAGTGTTACTAGTGTCTTTATTTTATATTTTCAGTTCAAAATAAGGCATTAATTTTTTTAAAAAATTACATTTATTGGGACATTTTAGATATGCATAATGATCATATTCATCATAGGGAATTTGTATCCATACATGTTACATTTTAATTCTTTCTTTCTTTCCTAATTGCCTCTCCTCCCTGCAACCCATCTTCCTATTCCTATTTATGAAGCTTTTTTTCCCCATTTATTCCTCTTTTTAAAACCTTTTTTTTTTCCTTTTCCCTTCCTTCAGAGCTTGGAAATTTTACCATATCCCTGGCCTCTCAAACAGTAACACTGACCCAAGAAAATCCCTTGAAGGAATTCAGTGCTGACCTAATGGAAAGAACTGAGATCTTCTGATCTAAGAACCAGGGATTTAAGAACTATCACATCCAAGAACTCTGAAGTGAAGGAACAATGGAGTTTATTACTTTGTTTCTTATGGAGACAGCTTTCAGAAACTGTAGTAGTGGCGTGTGATAGCACAAACTGCCACAAAGGTGTCCTTGTGCTCGCATTTCTTCTCAGTTCTGCAGTTTAATAGTTCTGTTGTACTCCCTTCACAGGAGTGATCAAGTTGATTTTGAAATTTAGAATATCTTTCAGAAAGGAATTAACATTTTTAAGGATAGCTTATAGTATAAACTACTCTATAGTTGAGAGTAGTTTGGACTGATAAAATACATAGATATAAATTATATCTGAATATAGAAATATTTGTACTTACGGTCATCACCTAGAAGAGAGAACTACAGAATTCAGATCTGTAAGAGCAATATAATTCTTTTATTCTTTTAACCCTCAAGATTCCTAAAACTCTAATGATAGTACTGGGAGGTCCTGTTGTTTGAGCACTTACTGTATACAAGGCACTATTAAAAGCATTCTACATTCTAGCTCATTTTATCTTTTTCATAACAACTGTATGAATGTAATAGTAATGAAGAACAGTTGTGCTCTGCATAATGATATTTTGGTCATTGAGGTACTACTGTATTGAGGCCCTTTTCCTGTCCTTGTCATTGTCCACGAGGTTTATATTTGTAATCCCATGAAATAGTTACTGGATGCTTGGTGAATTAATTCTAGTCTATCACCTCCGGTACCACCCACTGTGAGAATAAAGACACTAAGACATATTTATAATTAAGGGCAGGCAAAGGGTCCTATGTTTGGTTGAGATGAGGGTTCACTGAACAAAGGCCTGGACCCAATGTCTAACTCTAAATTTATTAATTCGTGAAGAAGGGAGTGGCTCGAGAAGTAGTGAAGGTGAGAATGGTGGGAATTATATGAGTAACGTGAACTAAGCTAGCTAGGAGGGAAGGATATGCAGAAAGACCAGCTGTATAACATAATTGAGGTAGCATTTAATGTTTAGGGGGCTGGTACTTTAGCTCTGATATGCAGACTTTTTCTGCCCTGGGAAGTCACAGCCTCTTATGTTGAGGCTCTAACCTAGCTGACCGTGCTGGACCAGTGACTGTGCTATCCCACTGTGCTCAATCATTTAGTGGGAGATGCTGACCAAGGAAACAGAATTGTTGCTTGGCTTCAAAGATTGTGCATCAGTACTTCAGCTAACCCTATTTACATTGCTTAAAGTCAATGACAGGGAAAAGGAAATAGCTTAGCCAGCTCTGTACCTATCTGTACATGGATATAGGGTCAGATTTAGCTAAAGTGGAGGTAATTGCTTTTTATTCAAAGAGAGCCATTCCAGTGGTCCTCTATCCTATTGCATATACTGTTGGTGGCTCTATAGCATTATAATGGAGCTGAGAATTTTCTGTTGCCCAGTGACTTTATAGTGGTGTGAAACTAAGAAATTACTCATGTGTTTTTGTTAATGCTGGTATAAATAGGCCTCTGGTGCTTCCACTTGTATAAAATAGTAGCATATATAATTATATATTAATACGTGGTGGTGATCATATGACTGTTACTAGTTTATATGTTTACTGTATCATACTTTTGTTATTTTACAGTATTCTTCTTACACTTATTTTAAAAGTTTATTGTAAAACACTGCTGTGTTAAGTAAAAAGTAGTATCATACGTCTGATATTTATTCTATCTCTTGATTGCATCAAGAGACTGTTTTGAGTGACTGTCCTATACCATCTAGGTTTGGGTAAGTACAGTCTAATATTCAGTGATAAAGCTACCTCATAACACATTTTTTAGGATATATGGTTGGTGTTAAGTGATGCATGACTATATTGATATTCTTATTTTATAGATAGGGAAACTGAGGCATAGGAAGATAATTTTTTCATGGTTATACAGTTAGTTGGATATAAACCTAGACCTTCTGGTCTCCAAGTCTTAACATCCAAGCCTGTATACCTTATGAGTAGGTATCCTTATCCCAGTGGTGGAACTTTCTTTGGGATTAGAGTTTTTAAAATGTCCACTTCCATGAAAGCTTAAGTGAGTCTATTTGTCCTCCTTTAAAGTCCTGTCATGTTCTCCCTCCAACTTGATTTCTCCCCTGCATCTGCTATAACTTTCTAGCACATATTCTCAAGTGATTAGAATCCATTAAATTAGTTTATTCTATGAAGTAGAACCTTTCTCTAGGTCTGTGGCTATTTGTATGATTTTGGGTCAGATGTTATACAAATTAAATGCCTTGAAACTTTCTGATGGATTTATTTCTTCCAAGAGACAAGATGTTTAGTTCTCTGCCCTTTTCATATTCCTTCCAGAACTATGGAAAGAGTGAACTTAAAGAGAGCAACTTGGGATAAAATCTTGGTTAGGGTTGTGTAGAGCTTACTAGGGTCACACAGAGTGGAAGCTTCAGAAACTCAACTGTTTTCCTTGTCCTTGAACATGTTCGTTGAGCAAAATTCATTGAGAAAAGTTCGGTTAGCTGTTCTAGATGGTATTAGGTCAAAAGGTAAATTAAATGCACTCCTTGATTTGAGAAAACATATGATTGTAGATTGTTGTGTTTTTAACTATGAAATGGTGAATCTTTAGATCTGGAGGAGACTTTTGAAATCACCTGGGTATGGCCTCTGAGGGGAGCAGGAAAGTAGCTTGCCCAAGGTCTTGAAGTTATTTTATGTCAGGATCGGGGATGTCAGTTGCAAAGTGTTGCTCTGGAGAAGTTCAGATCAAATGCATTGGTAGTTTAGATTCAGAAGTGATTGTCTTTTGCTGAAAATAAATTCAGTTGAAGCTTTAGATCTTTCAGGACTTTGCTCTCAATCTCTTTTCCCAGAGAAATCGTCTCATAGATTTATAATGAGCCAATCATCTCCTTTTGGTTTATTTTCATGAATAAAGGTCATTGAGAAGTAATTTGTATAGGATATGTGTAATTATATACTAAATTCATTGGCTTTCACTTGAATTTCTAGTTAATAGATAGCTCCACAAGGAGGATTGAAATGGTACAATTTTTAATCAGGAATGGCTTCAGGGAACCATGTGTAAATAGGCAGAATATTTGATTTTTCTATTCCAGCTTTGTTGGCAATTCCTTGTTACTCCTAGGTGTAAAAAATGGATTTTAGCAGGGAATGCATTAAAAACCCATTGTTAATATGGTCCAGTACCTTGAAATACTTTCAAGAACCAGGATACTTTCAGAAATATCACTTAGACAATACCTATTAGTTACCATATTTTTTTATTTGTATTGAAGGAAATATTTTCTATGATATTGACTTTATTATAGCAAAAACATTTTTAAAAAATTTTAACTAGTGCCAAGGATTACATATTTTCTTCATTATTTTCCAGTTTTTCCCTGAAGGGCGAAGGAGGCTCACAGAATGTATCCTGTCGAGTATGTTTTAGCCTAGAAAGTAGGCACTTGGCAATACATTTCCTGGAACTCTAGGATTTCTAATTATGTCTCTGATGTGGGAAAAGTGGAATCTTTTTAAGGATATAAACTTGTTCCTATAATTCTTGAGTGTCTCTTTAGAAATTAGTTTCTCTACATTCTTTGTTTATCATTGAGATCCTGAAACCTGGATTGTAATTACTGCTAGGATTTTTCCCCCCATCAACATCACTGTCTCAAAGATCGTTTGACCTGTGTTTGTTTTATTGCATCATGCTGTGTCTTGACAGTTATTCTTAAAGTCACGTTTATTACTCAGTAGTAAGAAGTAATGAGTTGATCTTACAACTCACTTTCTTTTTGACCCCCTATGAAATTATTTCTTCATTTAACAGTTCACATCTTTTATGTGCTAAGCACTCTCTTAAAAGTTGAGCATGTAACGGTGAACAAAACACAGAAATCCTTGCCTTTATTGAATTTACATTTGAGTAAGAGGAGACAGAAAAATAAAAAGTTGGTTCTATAACAAGAAAGAGTGAGGGAGAGGCTTGCAGCCTCATGTTGAGATGTTATATATGGCCTTTTTCAGAAGGTAGCATCTGAGCAAAGGCTGGAAAGAATGAGTCAGTTGGGAATTTGAAGGGAGAACTGTCTCATAAAGAACATGGAGTTCAAATGGAACTTCATGGAAGGTGACTTGGACGTTCCACAAGCAGCAAGTGTGGATGGAATAGAGTAAGACAAAGGGGAAAAAGCAGCAGAAGTGAAGACAGGCAAGGATGTGCAGAGCAGTAGGTAGGATCTTGTGATACTACAATACAAAGTACTGGACTCATAGCTAGAGTGTGACTGGGAGCCATTGCAGAGTTTTGAATAGAAGAGAAGTTGCACTGCCGTCAGGTGAGTTGAAAGAGGATGGCACAGTAATCCAGATACTGGCCACATTAGGAGAGGCAGAGGTGGTGAGAAATGTGTAAGTACTGTCCCAATTTTTTCCAAAATAGAGGGAGGGAGGGAGGGAGGGAGGGAGAGAGGGAGGGAAGGAGGGAGACTTGGTAGAATTTCAGTACAAGTGAGAAAGGAAGACCAAAAATATTACCTCACATTTATCAAGAAAGGCTAAGCCAACAAGAGTGACTGAATTCTTTCTTCTCTCAATGATAGCTTTATCCAGTATAATTGGATACATAGTAAACTGCATATCCATGACCCAGGAGTTTCCCTTTGCTGTTGCTCTTTCCTGTTTTCAGTCAACCACTGATCTGCTGTCACTACTTGTCATTTTTCTAAATTTTATGTATGATTGTAGAATTATACATATGTATTGGTTATTTTGGGTTGGTTTCTTTCACTTAGCATAATTATTTTGAGAGATTCATTGATGATAGTCATGTATACCAATAGTTTAATCTTCCTTTTTGCTCTTTATTGTTGTAAAAGAATGTAATATTTTCTATCATAATCATTTTAAGTGTATAGTTCAGTAGCATTAAGTACATTAGAGTTGTTCAACCATCACAACTGTGTATCTCCAGAATATTTTCATCATCTCATACAGAAATTCTGTCCCCATTAAACAGTGATTCCCATTCCTCTTCCTCATCTTCTCATGACCACTAATTCCACTTTCTGTCTCCGTATGTGACTACTGTAGTACCTAATATACATGGAATCACACATTTTTTGTATTTGTGTTTGGTTTATTTCACTGAATTATATTATTCTCAAGGTCTGTCCCTAGCATGTTGTAGAATTTCATTGTTTTTAAAGACTTAATAATACTCCATTGTATGTGGGTCCTATATTTTATCCACTATTAGTCAGTGTTTGGGCATTTCTATTTTTGGTTATTGTGAATTATGCTTTGATTAAGTTATTAGACTGAGGCTTTGCTTTCACTTGTTTTCTGTGTACTATGTACATAGGTAGAATTATTGGATCAAATGATAATTCAGTATTGACCATTTCGTGGGGCTGCCATCCTTCTTTCCACAGCAGGCAATCATTTCTAATCTTTCAGTCAGTGCTCTTGGGAGGTAATAAAATACTCTTTTGAGCACTGTCTGTTGGCTTCATGATGTAGTAGTTAAAAATTTACTTAATTTTCTTTTTTCTGCCTGTCTGCCTACAGATGAATACTCTTCTGATTTCTCTATATTCCCATTATAGATGTTTTATAATTTTTATTATATTACCATTCAGCCTTGGTAGTTATCATGTCCATGAAAATACAGTTCAGAGATTATATTCCTTTGTGGTCAGTTACCTTTTCTTTTTAATGTGTAATTTTTTCCTGTAGTTTTGGCCTTAGTTTTTGTATGTTTGGGTAGCTTCCTGTGTACTCAGCACTAGTTATATCCCAAGCTCTATACTGGTCATTTAACTTTACTCTCAGGAACTTCAGACCCATCAGATGTTTTGTCAGTTTCTTGTCTTGGAGGAATGTCTTCCAGAGTCTTTCTGTCTCTTCTAATCAGGACTTGTTGTCTTCTATGCATGGTATATAGCTTTCCCATTTTATATCATCGCTTCATCATAATCCAGAGGATCCTTTTTACTTATTTCTTTGTCGACTCTTCAGATTCTTGCATCCTAGGCATCTCTCATTCCTTAGTAAAAAAAATTAGTAAGAGATAAATTTTTGTGACTTTGAATGCCTTAAATTATCTTTATTGTACTTTGAAAATTGTATCAGTCAGCCTTTTGTTGCTGGGACAAAAAAGCTAAGTACACAATTTAAAGGAAGAAAGATTTATCTTGGCTTACAATTTTAGAGGTGTTGACATGTTTGACTGGTTCCCAAGAAGAAACATAATGGTGGATAAGCATGAAGAAGGAAAGCTACCGATCTGATAACAGCTAGGAAGCAGAGGGTGTTAGAAAAGAGCCAGAGAGAAGACATACCCTTGTAGGTCACTCCTCTAGTGACCCACTTCCTCCACTCAGATCCTGCCTTCTAATACGCATTCAGCAATGAACCTATCAGTGAGTTAACTCATGAATCCAGTCACCTTCTGAAAACAAGAGAGTTTGAGGGGGATGCATTTCATATTTAAATGCCTAACAACATCAATGTGTATTGACTTCATGTATGGAAATGTTGGTAGGAAATAATTTGTCTTCACTACTATCTTTATCTTCTGTTCTTGTTGAGTTTTCTAATTTTTTTCTTCATTCTCTATGTTACTGTCTTGTGAATTATTTTCTACTGTCTTACATTATCACAGTGGTATTTTTCATCTCATATGCTGCCATTTTTAGGCCTTTCAAACTAGAAACATATATCTTCAATTATTGAATATTTTCTTAAATTACTTCATTAACTGGTTTATCCTCTCTAATTTTCTCCTCTTTGGAATTCATATGATTTGATTATTGAACCTCTATTTTCTTACATTTTAAATCTTTTTAATTTTTATCTCCTTTGTAAGATTTCTTTATCTTCCAACCTGTCTGTTGACTTTTTAAAATGTAATTAATGTAAATGTCATAATGTATTTTGATGAATTGCCACTAAGCAAGTATGTCTGTATACCTACCACCCAAATCAAGAAATAAAACATTCACACATCCTAGAAATACTCTTTTCTAGTGTCTACTATAAATAATCCTAATTCTAAAGTTATAAATGATTTTATGCATGCTTGAATTAAATCAGCAAGATTCTTTTTAAAATTCTTTTGTATTTTAAAGAGAATAGAACTCAACTAAACATAACAGAATAAAGCCAATCAAAGCAAAGCAGTGAAAGTGGTACAGAACTTCAAAATAGGATAATAGGAAATCAACAATGACTACCATAATATATCTTGCTAGCTTCACAGTAGTTGTCCATACCATCAGACATATCAAAATCAAACAAAAAAGCAGAATAAAATCAATCAAAACATAACATTGAATAAAACAAAACAATAAGTCAGAACAAAACAGTGAGAATAATACTGCATGTTGTTTTCTTCAAAATAGTTGCTCATTTTACCAGACACAGGGATAAAACAAAACAAGTAAAATGAAACAAAATATTGGATTTCAAAAACAAGACAGGAGGATATCCCCCACAGATGTTGTTCTTGAGAAGTGTGTGCTGTTGGGTAACAGTGTGGCCACTGTTCAAAACATCTGGGTTTCTGCAACTGCAATCTCTGCAGTATTAGCATTCTTTTGATAGCAAGTAACACTGGAGCTAAACGGGCTTAATTTTAAATAGAAAGGTCAATGCTAAGACCAGAGATATCTCTGAACTTCAGATAGAACTTGTCTCAGTAATATGTGTTTCACCTTTTGTCTTACCTCCTGGCTTCCAGAATGCCTCCCCGCGTAAGTACCCTTTGTATCCACAGTCATCCTTTTTCATAAGGATTGAGAAAGAGGAACACTGGTTTGTGGATATGCACTTTGAGCCCTGGATAACACTTTACTCAAAGCTAGATGAACAAATACTTATCTTTTGGTTAACCTAGTTTGCTTTTGGTCTCCTTTATTATTGCACAATATAAAAGTGTTCTAAAAGTCTTCAAGATTCGCTCTGCATCTTCCTGAGGTTGCCCAGGAATTGTATCCTCTTTTGTTATAAACCGAGGTTTGGAGACAATATTACTGAGAAGTGTCTTGCTTCCTTTCCTTTTTTTTTTTTATATTTTACTTCACATAATGTCATGATTTTGAAGTTTAGTCAAGGGCCCCCAAAGCAATTTTTCTTTCCTTTTCTCACTTTCACTTTTCCCCCTAAGTCCGTGAAACAATGTAATGAGGTTCTCCTGTATATGAATATTTTTATCTTGAATTTTTTTTCCTCAAATGCTTAATGTGAAAGCTGACAGAGCCAGACAGCATGTTGAAGGGCTTTAGATTTTTCCGTAAAGAGTTCTCAGTATTTCACCTGAAATCCTGGAAAACTTATAATTAATTTTACAATTTATCTCTGTCAAGGGACTTCATTTTCCTGAATTGTGTGTTTTGAGGCACATGGGCACAGCTTCTTGTTATAGATTCTGAGCTGGGATTAGGTTTTTTTCTGTTTTCAAACTTTTCTAAATTCTTCATTTCTTCAGACCATTCAGTCTGCAGTGGTGCTCTGTGCTGGCAGCAGGCTTGACATCTTGTTCCTCCCAACTATATAGGAAAGCACATCTCAAGAATAGATCTCTGCCAGGGAGGCTTCTCCTTGGCTTAATTTTCTTTTTGATGAATATGGTTCTTCTGCGGTGTTTCCTAAACGTTCTCTGGCTGACATAGTACCCATTTACCACTACTTTGAGATGTTATTCAGAAAAAAATGTATGAAGTCTGCACAGAGAAGCTTGTACCTTCCAAATAGATCATTCTGGAAAAGAGGTCTGACCTATAAGAAAGTCTTCAGTGTCTATCACTAGCCCATAATCTAAGTACTGCCTTTCTGACCTCTATTCTTGCAAGTCCATGAGGTTCATGTGACATTCCTGCAGCCCAGAACTGATGCGTTCTTACAGTTACACACACACACACACACACACACACACACACACACACACACCCATGCCATTTCCCTTTGAGAATGTGCCTTCCCTGCCACTTTCCCCTTTCCCCTCTGCCTCTCTCCAGTTTAAAACAAAAGCAAAACCAAAAAACAAAACAAAACAAAAAAAAACCCCAGCAAAAAACAGATCCCCATCCTATGCACACTAGGATGCCATAGATTTGCACTGGCCAGATAAGATGGTATTACCAAGTGGCCATGTGTACCTTCTGAATTTTTCTGCCTCCAGATCTGTGACATGGACAGGAAAGGACCTGCTAGTATAGCCACCTCTAGATGGTGGGGATCAAGGAAGCAGAGAAAATACTTTCATTGAAGTCTTAGAAATTTTCCCTTTTAACCAAAAATGAATAGAGACTAAGGAATGGAACCAGTTTTTATTTTGTGGTGATCAGTGGATAGTTATATCTGATGAAAGTTAGTGATATGTAATATTAATTTTGTATCTAATATGGTACAATTTTTGCAGTATATTTTATCTGATTATCGCTGTAATGTCATTGTCATGCTGAGTCCAGTATCTTTACCATATAACTGTGGTTGAATATAGCTTTAAAAATGTAAACAGATATTTGATGGCATTAATCTTTAATTAAATGGAATCATTTTTCTTAAAATACTAATTAGCGTAAAAATTAAACTGCTAATTGTTTTGAGAAGTTTTGCTATTTTAAACTTGACTTTCAAACTTAGCATTCTTTTGTATTTTTGTTACATCATTTACTTTTTTTTTCTTTCAACATTTTGGATAGTGCGAGCTGGGAGTGTACCAAACACACTGAGACACTTTAAAATCTTTCCAGTTTTGCTGAAGCTTAAAGGCAAGTAGGAACCCAGTGCCTCTGCTTGTTTCCAAAATAACATGGGGCAAGAGTAATCAGTTGCAGTTGCTGTGGGTAATTACAAGTTGACTTTGCTGAGAAAGTGAGCAACATTATACTTAAGCAATAAAATATTTATCAGACATACAACTTCTCCCTTATGCAGCCCAAGGGGGGAAAACGCTCAACAAAACATCGTTTTAATGAGGACATTTTAAAGGTGCTGGATTTATGGTAGACATCAGGAAACACAGATTACAATTGCTGTCTCTCGTGTTGTTCAGGGCTTTATTGGTGCCAGATTGAGAAAAGTGCTAGGATGAAAGTTAGACAGAAAAGTAGCCAACCAGCCTGTTGAGCTTATAAAGACTGCCACTTATTAGAAGGTCCAGACTCAGGGGTGTTAAAAGTGTCTTTTAAATTTAAAGCATTGTCTTTTTAAATTTAAAGATCATTTCTTTTAAGGTTACTCTTGATTTGAACAAGACAAGGACATATAAAAAACTTTGAAATATTTATTTGATTTTCTTGTGCTATTTGTTACATCTCTTGTCAATAAGAGCCATTGGAATGAAGCATTCTGAAAGCTTGGGATAGCACAAATAGAAACATGATTTCTCATATCACTATTCTTTTGCTTGTTGATATGGATATCAACTAATGTCACATTAATTTCTTTATTATGTTTTATGCTCTTAGTCATGTTACATTAGGTATTAGTCATAGTACATCATTATTATTTTGTGTTGTCTCAGCTTCTTCATTAATATGTATGGTAAGCATCTCTGTTAAATGGCAAGTATCAAGACTTCAGAGAAAGAATTGGCAATTGTTTTCTGTAAAGGGTTGGATAATAAATATTTTTGGCTTTGTAGGCCTTGCAGTTTGTGTTTTAGGCACTCAACCTTTCTATTATTTGTGAAGGAAGGCCAGGGAGAGTATGTAACTGAATGAGCATGACTGTGTTCTGGTTAAACTTTATTGACAAAAGCAGGTCATGGGCCTGATTTGCATATGGGCTCTATGTTCCAACACTAAGAGCAAGGTTTACAGACTGCTGCAGAGTCCATGTAGGTACCACAATAAAGTGACTAGCAGAGGCAAAAGCCTTATTGCAGGTGCAGTAACTTCTAACCTATAGCCACTGGCTGACTTAGGGATGTCAGATCTTATATTTGAAGAACAGCTGGGAATTTGGATTTTTTTAAGTAGTTGTTCAGGTTATAAGCTTTAGGCATTAAAAAATGATCAAAAAACAATAAAAGCACAAACTGTTCTTTTTGATGAACTAAAAGATTAGCAGTATAGTTATCTATCTTGTGTGTATATTACATATATGTATATAAATATATACACACACACATATATATGTATACCTATATACATATAATCTTTTCCCTTCTTCCTTTTCTCCTTTCCCCTATTCCGGTTGTTCTTTCCTTTTGAGCACTTTCTTTTCCTTTCATTATCACAATATCTATTGTACATTTTGGATCTTATTACTCTTTCAGGTTTTTTTTTTTTACACTAGGGAGACAATACAATACTTACAAATGTGCACCCATGTTTATAGCAGCACAATTTATGGTAGATAAATCTTGGAAACAATGCAAATGCCTGTCAACCACAGAATGGATAACAAAGATGTATTTTTATACAGTGGAATATTACTCAGCTATAAAGAAGGATAATCTTGAGGCTTTTATAGGTAAATGGAGGCAACTTGAGACCATACTCATAAATGAAATAAATCAAATTCACATTTTTAAATATCATATTGTCTCCCTAATGGATTTTTTTTTTTTGCAAAGTGCTTTTGTCAGTTGCTGACTAATTTAGATTTGTTAAGGTAATGCAGTGCAGGTGATGCTGTATGCCTTTGTGAGTTCTTTTCTGTTTCAAAGCTGTAGTTGAGTGAATTCTGGTATTTTCAAGTGTGAGTATATATTTTGTATAAAAGAGAAATGCCTATAGAATGCCATCAGACATGGAGAGCGGCTGTCTGGTGCCACTAACCCTCCCAGTGCCCTGACACACGAGTAATTGATTAGCACTTTCCTTCCTAAGCCTGGAGAATGTTTTAGAATTCTTCTCTACTAGGGCTCAAACAGGCCACAACAAATCAGCCGTAAATATGTAAAATATTTATCATCCCTATTCGAGAGGATTCTTTAAAATGTTTTGGGGATTAACTGAAGATATGACTTTGAACTTCTTATTACATGATGTTATTCTCAAATCTACTAAAAGACACGTTTAATCAAAAAAATAATTGAGATAATATGTATTAGAAGAACAAAGTAGAAAAAGGTTATAATTTTGTTAATATGCCAGTATTAGGTTTTAGATTGTAAGTTTAGAGAACTGAAGAATATTTAAAGTTGGATGTGTCCTTAATGATCATTTATTAGCATTTCTTTTTGCAGAGATCATAAACTTGGATTTTTTGGTCTGTTATTTTTCATTATATGTACTTAGTGAAAATAATGTGAATGAATAGTCTTAATGGGAAAGTTCTTTTTTTCTCCTCTTTTGTTTTACTGCTTTTGACCATTGTATATCGTTATTATAAAGCAAGATGTTCAGAATTTAGTGATTCTGTGTATGTGCACGTGCAATCTGGAATGCATATGTCTTGGATCATTTATCTGTGTACATGTAGCTTAAGTAAACATGCTTTATTGTTCATTTGGATTCCATTCAACTTTGCATCTTTTTGCCTTCTCTCATTATTTCTACTCTCTGACTGTCTAAATCTTTTTTTTTTTTTTTTTGTTTTTGGTATCAGGGCATCGAACTCACAACTTCACACTTGCCAGGCAGGTGCATATGCTGCTGAGCTAAATCCCTGGTCCTACCTCTCTAAATCTTATTGTCTTAAATTTTACCTTCTCCAGGAGAGCTTTCTTTTCTCTAATCTTTTCTCTAATCTTTAATCTAATGTTAGCATTGAGAGTTGTGCTAGGTTAGAATTGTTATGATTTATTATGTTCTTTGATTTTACTTGAGGTAGTTTTACTTTTTCTTCCAAATTAACATTCTTTTTCCCTGCTGTTGAGCTTGGTACAGACTGTGAATAGTGTGAACCGAAACAGTATTTGTTTAAGCAAGCAGTTTGGTACAGGTGTTCATTGAGTGCCTTCTCTGTGCCAGCCATAGAGCTTTAGATGTTGATGAAACAGAAAAACAGACCTTGACCTGTTAAGACCATAGCGTAGTAGAGCAGTTTAAAAGTCTGGTGGAATTTAAATTTAAAATGTCTCCTTTAATAGTAACCAGCGAGATCATTTACAGTTCCACTAGGAGGAATGCTGCACTGTTCTGCATTTCATCAGATAGATCCCAAGTGCCTGCCAGTGCTTAATATATAGAAAGGTGCTCAGTAAATATTTCTTAAGAACTTTAAATAAAATCTTTTATGTAGGACTAATCTTGCGAGATGGTGAGTACACAGTGAAGCATAATGTGTACCTTCTACTTCCTTTGTGTGCTTTTCTGCTTTTGTAGCCTCCAAATCCTTAGTTTCTAATATCTACTAGGGGTCTTGGAGTGTATCCCCAATATCTTGTGTCTTCCGCACATAGGAATTTCGGTATACTTTTCTAAAAGTATTCTTTTAATTCTTTATAAGGGTCAAAGGGTTTATGCATTTTGATTATTGTAATTTTGATTGGGAGTGATAATGACAAATTGACTTTCTTCAGAGAATAATATTGTGGTGCCATTTGCTATACTCTTACTAGTGCTATATTTTTTCTAGTTATTTGTAAAACCACACAAAAACAAATGTCTTCTCTGATTTCATAAGTGAAAAGTATCTCTTGTGATTTTAATTAGCATTTCTTTTATGTGAATAAATTGAAACGTATTTATGAGCTTGTTTTTTCTTTTCTTTCTTTTTTTGGGGGTTGGGGAAAATGTTGGGGCTCAACCCAGACCTTGCATGTGGTAGGCATGCTTTCTGCCACTTTGCTGCACCCAATCCCTAGTTCTGTTTCCTTTTATGTGTTCTATCTTTATAACATTTGCTCATTATTCTCTTGGGCTATTGATCCTAACATATTGCTGTATAAGAGCTCTTTATATAGTAAGACAAACATTCCTTCATATTTGTATTTTATTGTATACAGTGGACTTAATCTTTTACTTCAGTTTTTGCAGTTTCAGTTACCTGTGATGAACTACAGTCTGAAACTATTAAATGGAAAATTCTAGAAATAAATAATTCATAAGTTTTAAATTTCATGATCCCTTTCTGAATAGTGTGAGGGAATCTTAAGGCATTCTACTTCTTCCCACCAAGAATGTAAGTTGTCCCTTTGTCCAGCATATCCATGCTACGTATGCTACCTGCTCTTTAGTTACTTGGTAGCCGTGTTAGTAATCAGATCAGCTATTGTCATATTGCAGTGCTTGTGTTCAAGTAATCTGTATTTTACTTAATGGCTCCAAAGTGCAAAAGTAGTGACACTGGTAATCTGGATGTGCTGAACAGGTATAAAGCACTTTAAATGAAAGGTTGAATGATATGATAAAATTTTAAGATATTGTTTTATTTTTATGAGTTATTGTTGGTCTCTTACTATGATTAATTTAAAAATTAAATTTTATCATAGGTACATAGGTGTAGGAAGAAACACTATATATAGGATTTAGTAATATCATTAATTTCTGGTATCTACTGGCGGCCCTGGAATGTATTCCCAATGTTTAAGGTAGAGAGGGGCACTACTGAAATATAGAGTCAAGTTGTTTAGTTGCTAACACCGCTCATTTACCTAAAACACAATCTTGTTGGTCTGTATTTATTTTTCTGGTACTGGGGATCAAACTCATAATCTCATGCTTGTCAAGTAGGCAGCTTATGCCGCTGAGCTAAACCCCTGGCCATTGGCCTTTATTTTGATTAAGTCAAACTTACTGGTAAGTTTGAGAATTCATGATGTTGCATCTTCTTTTCCAAGAGCATAGTTATGTTTTTACACCTGTTATCATCTTTTTGTGCCCTTCAATATTGTTGCAAACATTTTTTATAAATTGTTTATATGTTTAGAAGTTATTAATCATTGTGATTTAATTTTGCAAGTAGCATCTTAAAATTTTCTCATTGAATGGAATATATTTTCATCATTGACTTGCAGATAAATAATGATATCATCTGCAATTTTATTTTATTTAAACATTTCTGTATGTCTTATTTTGTGTAAGTTGGGCCACTCTGTTAGGCATCTCCTGAGGGCACCATTGGGTTGACTGTTCCTTCCAGAGTTAGGATAAATCAATGCGGTGCCACAACTTTTTCTAATTCTACCATGGGAATGTTTCTAACATTTCCCTATTAAAAAATGACCATGGCTTTGGGATTGAGATGGGTCTGTGTTTTATGTCGAGAACATATTCATTTATTTCTATTTCGTTGACATTTTTCTCATGAAAGGATGATATATTTTCTCAATTATTTTTGTGTCACCAGAGTTATGACTCCTAGTATGTTAATTTTGTTTTGCTCTATTAATATGATGAATTTAGATATTGAGCTTGTATTCTCACAATAAGTTTTACTTGTTTATGGAATGTTCTTTTAATATGCAGCTGCATTTGGATTCTGATGTTCAGATGTAACATTGGTTTGTATATGTGTGTGTTTTCTTTTTGAGGTTTGATGCTTATTTTCATGAAAGGAATTTGGAAATCATTATGCTCTTAAAAAATTTAAAGTATATTGAAAATGTTCATTCTTTAATTGTTTAGTAGTGAATTCTTTGAAACTCTCTGTTTTTCTGAGGCTGAATTCTTTGACAACTTCTTCTGTACCCTCTGTGCTTTGTCTAGCTCTTCTTTTTGGTATTTAATATCATCTTTAAAAACTATCCGTTTTATTCAGGATGTCTAATTTATTTACTTAGAATGGAACAAAATAAATTTTTATCTTCCTTGGTATCAATGGTTATTTTATCATTTTAATTAATGTTTTTTGAGGAGCATATAGATGGCATATTAAAATATTTGATCATTTAAAAAAACTACATAAAAGCTGGAAATATTTCTCTTAATATGCATTCTTTACTAAAATATCAATTATTTCTAAGAAACAGTTTTTGTACTCAGATGTTTAATTTACACATTCTCTTTCTGATCAGCTTTCTCTCCTTTGATAGACTCTGAGGAAGAGAGTGAGGAGGAGTCTCATCTTGAAGGCAGAGATCCAGATACCTGGCATGTTGGTGTTAAGATCTCGTGGGACATAGAGACGCCTGGTTTGGCAATACCCCTTCAGCAAGGAGACTGCTATTTTATGCTTGGTAATCTCAGGAAGATCAAAATTATATTAATGCTCTCATATCTATATTTAAATTATTGAGTACATAGTTTTAATGCATCTTTTAAAATAAGTGTTTTGAGTATTTTGTATTAATACTGGCTCATTTGTATGATAATAGATAGCTAGCTATTTTTTCTGGTTTTTTACGATACTACTAAATTTTAAAAAGTTGCTTTTCTTTTCATTCTAAAGAATAAATATAGTATATTTGGAATTCTCAAATATGCTAAACTATTTTCATGATTCTTCATCAGAACTACTAAGTCATCCAGTTCATCAAGTAACTTCAAAAAACATTTCCTTGTCTGTATGTCTTCGGAATGAGAACGTTGTTTCTAGGTGTTTCCCCTCCCCCACAGCCCCTTTGGCAGTGGTGGGAATTTATCAGGGCCAGGGTCTTGCTAAAATGCTTGGGGTGGACTCAACTCCCTTAGCCTCCTACAGCTACTTTTGAGGTTAGTTTGCTCTCACAAACATTGACCCTAGGACAGGGTCTTTCTACTTGTCATATTTGTTTGGGAAACAGTGTTTCAGTTGTGATTAGTTTTACTGAAGCTATGGAGTGTAGGAGCTTTACTTGTGTTTCTTTGCACTGTAAAGTTTTGGTTTAGTTTTGGCACTATATGTTTCCTAGTACAGTGTCAAGTGGTATCCTTTTTGCTCACAAAGCTCCTTAGGGTTTATTCTCTCCTTTGGCCACAGTGTCTGATTATCCTAGGTTTATCTTATTTCCATCTATCTGGGGAAATGTTGGTTTTGGAGCCAGGAAGAACCAGGACTTAGCCCAGTGTTTATGATAAGTACTAATTCCTAGTTAATTGGGTATTTGTATAGTCCTCTATATTCTGGGTACTAGATAAGGTATTCAGAGGGAGATATTGAAGGTATGCAAATCTTAGTCCTTTCTTTGAAGGAATTTAGAGTATGCAAAGCTCTTTGACATTTTCCAGTTTTTAGTTCTTTGCATATCAGTTTCGAGATTCTTACTATATCCACCTGCTACCTATACTATTTTTTCTATACTGTTTCTCTCCAAATAAACTTGCTCTTTTTTCTTTCACTGATATAAATACATTTATTTACTTATACATTTATTGTGATAGGGATCAAACTCAGGGCTGTATACTTGCTAGGTAAGTGCTCTACCTCTTAGCTACAAGCTCATTTTATTCACTTATAAATTTTGAGACAGGATCAAACAAGTTGCTCAGGCTTGCCTTGAACTTAGGATCTTCTTGTTTCAGCCTCCTGATTAGCTGGTGTTTTAGACATGTGCCATTCATGGTTGGGACATACTTATTTTAAAAGGAGATTTATATCACTTGGGCATAGCTGAAAAGGTTTTTAGAGATATAAACATAAACAGTATTAAGTTCCTGTTACTTTGCTGGTGATCTCTGTCTTTATTTTAAAAAAGAGAGATTAATAACTATTAGAGAAGTGTTAACTGTGTAATGATACCAGACTGAGACTTTCTTCTTAATGTCTGCAGGAGGATTTGAAGGTGATTATGTAGAGACTCTTTCACACAGTGATGTAATGGTACTTACTGCTGTCTCTTTGCCTCTTAAATTCTTCTCATGGGGTGATGGTTCCTACTTTGTTGAACACTGATCTTAATCTGTTGCTTTTATTTGCATGTCACGTTAGTGTACAGATGATTTACATAAGCAAGCTTAGTCTCCAAATAGTCTTCTGAGGGAGATGGCAGAGAACATTTTTTTTTTAAGTAATTTGCCCAAGGTCACTCCATCAGTATGAAACAGAGCAGGCACTGGAATGTACGTGCAGGCTCCCTGTACAATGCTGTTTCCACTCTAAATGGAGCCATTTCAGATGGATCCCAAATACACCGATCTTTCTATCTGGAATGTTTTTAGCCTTGAGATCGTTCTCTTCCCCTCTGTCTTCTCTTTGACCTCAAGAACTGAGTTTGTTTTCTGAAGTATCTGTCCCTTTGTTGAGTATCATTTGTAGGCAGAAATATTATTGTTACATTTTGATGTACCATACTAATTTGTTTATTTGGCTTGAGTACATAGAGGTGTCAGTTTCAGCCAATAAGTGACTTCCCTTTGGATACTTTTTACATATTTCATAACTTTTTTTTTTACTAGTACCAGTTTTCAGTACATAATGATCACATTCATCATGGGGAGCTAGAACACGCACATACCCATCTTGATTCTTTTACAACTTCCCCACTCTGAATCTGTTGGTCTTTTTCCAATTCAGAAGTTTCCATTAGTAATTCACAATTCTAAAAGAGATGAAAACCCGCGTGTGTTGGCACATGCCTGCAGTCCTAGCACTCTGGCAGGCTGAGGCAGGAGAATTTCAAGTTCCAGCCCAGCCAAGACATCTTAGTAACTTACTGAGACCTTGTCTCAAAAAAAAAAAAAAAAAAAAAAAAAAAAAAGATTTTTAAGTTTTAAGATTGCTGGGGTTGTAATTCAGTGTGAAGGCCCTTAATCCTGGGGGGCGGGGCGGGGCATAGCTGAAGGCCAGAATGATGCCTTCAGAATAGCTTTATTATTTTTTCTGTGTGTAAAAGTAATAGATGTGCATTGTAAAAGTTTGTCCATGTCCTGTATATTTAATAACATCTTATGTGTTTTCTTGTGATTACAAAAACAGTATGTGTTCCTTATAGAGAAAAGAAATGCTAAAAAGCATAATGAAAGAAAAAAAATAAATTAGGGTTTATGCATTATTGGTATATTGTTTTTCAGTCTTTTTTGGTTATGTGTATGTGTACCATTGTGGTAATATGAATACGAACCACATTTATTGAGGACTAACAAGTCAGCATTCTTTTCATGTGTGTATGCGGTACCGGGGATTGAACCCAGAACTTTTCTACTGAGCTACATCTCCAATCTTTTTTTTGAAACAGGGTCTCACTTAAGAGACCAAATTGCCCAGGCTGGTCTTAAACTTGACATCCTCCTCCCTCAGCTTCCCAGAATGCTGGGATTACAGGCATGCTGCAGAAGTTAAATATTCTTTTAATGTGCCCAATAGCAAATGCTAAACAAATACTGTTTTTGCAAAAGGGAAATTTGAGTGTGGGCTGATGTACTTAGCCATGGTTACTCCGCTGTAAGAAGCACGAATTGGAACTTGTCATTTTATCGCACTTAGGATCTGGGTCCACATCAGCTGTCCCCCCTAGACGGATGCCTGGATGCCCTCCTCACCTCACTCAGGCACTGACCTTTGCTCTGTGCTTTCGCACCTACCTGCCATCTCAGCATGATGCCACTGGCTCACCTAATGGCTTCTCAGGAGTGGGAGAATAAATGATGATTTTCTCTTTGTCTCTTCTATTTCTCTTTAAAATTGTGCTTTCTCTAGAGTTTAAGAACTGGATTAATAAAGTATTAAATAATTTCATTATTCTTTGAAGCATATAAGAAATATGCATTTAAAATTTATGTTGCTCCCTTATTTATGATGGGTGATCAATAGAAGAAATTCATGTTGTTACTTTTTAGGAGCTTATATACAAGATTTGAAATCTCTTGCTTTTTAAACTCCTGCCTTCAGACAGAGGTGAAATAGGTGATTCCCTGCCTAACTGTGGTAGATACAGGATAGTGTGTCCCAAGTGCACATTTAGAATATATTTTCTATCAAGATGTCATATATAATTTCTAAAATGAAGCTTACTCTCTTTTTAAAAAATAAACATAAAAGCAAACATAGTCTAATGCTGTGTTTTCTCTTTACTTTTTAAAAATTCAAATAACAAGGAGTCCCTTGGAAAGGATCCCAGCCCCGTGTTGGTATCTGGAGTCTGAACCTCATAGCACTTATGAAAAGGAAACAGTTTAGCTCAATTTATAATAATATATTGGTCTGCAGAGGAAGTGCACACGGAACCCTGCTGTCTCAAGTAAATACTCTAGGGGTGTCTGATGGGGAACGTGTCGGGTACCTGTAATAAATCCACTGCCCGTGGAAGCAAGTGAAGGCCCTGCTGGCAGTGCCTGAGGACACACTTAACTGGAGTTGTCATGGTTTTACTTTTAAATTGAAATTTTCGCCCAAATCTCAGAGTTAGGCATGACCAGATTTGCAAACAGATTTATAGTTTTCACTAATTTTCTAACCAGGACTTCAAAACACACTTAAAGGAAACAATAACAACAACAACAACAAAATACTGTGGTCTTTCTCAGGGTAGGATGATTTACTTTGCCACAGCTGTTTTCCATAGACTGCATGTAACGAGGGAGTTAGGGACTTAAGAGTCTCTTGGAGACAAACTGGGTTTGTTTTTGTGGAGCAGATTATACAGTTCAAGGGACATCAGCCAAATTATGTTCATTAACCAGAAGCTGGCTGTGGCGTGGGATGTTTAGGACAAAGATGAGTGGTAGATAAACATTTGGGGCAGACCCCAATGTGTCTCCTTAATTTATTATTACTGTTTTTCTCCATGTCACTATTTATGGTTTTTCTGTGGTGTCTTATTTCATTAAACCCAACTAAATCTCACATTCAGTTATCTGTAGGTACTATCACAATCAGCTAATTCGAAGTTTTAATTGCCAGGAAAAAATTCTATTGTAAAAACAGAAAAAAAAGAAAAGAAAAGAAATATAAATTGAAATGCATGGCGTTTTCATTTTAATTTTGCTTAATCTCTTGAGTGATTTAGAGGAGTAAGAAGTCTGTAGGACTTTCTCTGAGGTGAACAGGTTCCAGACTCCCTGCGTTATATATTGGCTCTGTGTTGTGAGCACCCCTGTAAATGGAGCTTTGGAATGCTTCCTAACCAGGGTTATTGTGAGTGCCTTGAAAGTATACAGGACTGTCCTTTACAAGGTACATGTGAACATGGGGATTTTTTACAAAGATTGGGACCTGAGCCATGGCATATCGGAGAACCAGGAAGGTGATTAGGTGATGTAAGAGTGCTGAATGTTAAGTTCTTATCCTGCTTCATGCTCTGAGTTTTGTTGGCTTTGTACCCAAGTGTTCCATACATGTATTTCATAGCCACATAAAGCAACTAGTCCAAGAAAGGGAAATCTCGCCAGTTGCTTCTTGAGGATGAGAAGAGTTAACATCTGGTTGTTGTTGATTCAGAGCTCTGTGGTAACCAGGCTTAGTTTGGTTGAGGTTGACTTTACTTATAGTGTGTGGTCAGTAGTTTTTTATAGACTAGTTTCACCTCCCATGAAATACCATTGGCTTAGAGGCAGCAAACCCCGAGCACTGTGAACTTTTGACGTAGTATAACTTGAAATTATGCTGGGGCTTCTAGTTTTCAAGTCAACATGGGCACTCTAGTTGGAATCTGTAGCCCTGTGGGCAGGAAAAACAGAGGCCTCTAGAAGTTTAAAGTTTCTGAACTGGGGGTTCCTTTGGGACATAACTTGGACACTGTAAATCTTTTGGATGTTCGTAGATCTTGACCCAATTTAGACAGTTTATTCAAAAGAAAAGACTTTTATCATGCCTTCCTTTTACCCCAGTCCCTCCCCCCCAACCTCTGCCTGACCAACTGAAGTAAAAAGTACATATAATTTATGGTTTAATCATAAATTGAAAATAATTATACTTTATTACCTCTCATGGGCCTTCAAATGTAGGTGCTGTGTTCTGCTTTCTGCCTAGGCAAGGGAATAACGCTGAAACAGTAATAAATTATAACTTCAGGCTGTAGTCGGTAAGCTTGAGGAATTGCCATTTAAGTGGAAAGTGCTTGAACAGCCAAATGAGCACCTGTCATGTTTATTCTCACTTCGAAAAGTAGAAACATGACAGTATAGTTTCGACTGCTTGTCCAGTATGAACTTCTGGTGTTCTTAACTTCTCAGTAACTGCAAAATTTGCTGCTTGCTTCTCAGATTTCTGTAGGGGTGAGGATGTAACTCTCCCCTTGGAACTTTCATGCTGAAATATGTCCTCAAATGCTGACATTTTTGAACTTGTGCTATTTGACTTCCTACCTGTTGGGAATTTTTTGTATTCAGGAGAACTCAAGAGGAAGGCTATGACTTATGGAACATGCTCTGAGGATAGGAATATGGGTGAAGAATCTGGGTATTTGGAGGGATTTATTTCTCATACTTTTTTTTTGCATTTTGCTTATTTCTGTGTTATTTATGTATGAAATTTACCTAAAATGCATGTGACTGGTGGCTACTGATGGTCATATACTGTTTTGGAAGGTCTCATTTATATTTACTCCTCATTAAAAGATTATCAGGTAATAGTCATCTTACTGTGATGCTCATTTATTTTTCAGAGATGAAATTGTTGGAGATTGACTACTCGTGGGTAGAGGGTTTCTTTTTAATGGCAGAAAAATGCTCTATGGTTAGTTTGTGGTAATGGTTTAACAACAACATTAACACACCAGAACACACCAACTAACCACAGCACACCAGCTAGCATAGGGAAGTTCCTTTTACCATTGTGTCCCATGTGGTAAGCATTAACACAGGCGTGCAGGTTGAATCTCCCTTATCTCAAATGAGTGGGACTAGAGCCATTTCAGATTCCAGAGATTTACAGATTTTGAATATTTGTCTCTACTTGATGAATGGAGAATTCCTAATCTGCAAATCCAAAATCCAGATGTTCCAGAATTGGAAAAATGTGAACACTGTTAATGTACGTACATGTATGTGGATTCTTCATTTAAAAAAAAAAAAACATAAATGGCACTGTGTTACACACATTACCGTAACATGCTTTTTAACACTTAATAACACACCCTAGGCATGGTTTCATGTCAGTACCTCATTCATGTCATTATTGTCTTATAAATGTAATGATATATTTGCTAGGAAATACAAATTCAATGTGTCAAGGAAGTTCTAAACTGCCAAGTGAATTCTTTTTGCTGCCTACTTCCAAGATCTATTTCTTAGAGGTAACTACATTTTCTGAATTTGCATTTTGTTTTTGGATTATCTCTATCACCCAACCATGTGTTTATACTTTATTTCTTTATATAGCAAGTTAAAGCACTTTGCTTGTTTATCCATTAAGAAAAATGGAAGTAACTGTCTTATACTATTATTTTTGCTGTTTTACTGGGAAACATGTAGTTTTGTTTTCTTAATTGCTTACCTTTAGAACTAATTTGTAGATCTTATAACCTTTAGTGTGTTAGGTAATTTAAAGTTCTCTTTCAGCTATATCATTACTTTGATGTTGAGGTTTATAACTTAACATACGAATATAATTTTGATAAAACTAGCATGCTTTCTCTATAAGTTGATTCTGCAATCAGAATGCCACTGCATAATGATGTTAATGCCCATGTTATTTTTTGCAGACCAGATAGTGATTGGATCCATAGCAGAAGGTGTAATCCACTGAAATCACTAAAATCTTGTCAGTTGAAGGGAATGTTGGAAAATGTCAGTTCAAGATTTTACACATCATAAAATATTCCCATTTACACATCACATTTTTACTTGCTTTGTATTTGAACCATGACTTTCTTGTATAACTTTTCTTTTCCACCTAGAATTTATAATTTCTTTTCTCATTCTCATTGCTAGAAGATGCGTATATCTCAATATCACAGGTATTTTGATGTATGACTTGTTTAATGTTTGGTAAATCCTGGCTGCTTCAAAACCTACATACCATAGTTACCATACTAGAATTTCATCTCATTAGCTCCTTTAAAGGTTCCAGTTTTCAATTTGGCTCTTTTGTGTGCCCCTTTCTTGGAATTTTCTTAAAGTTCCATTATAATTTAGATTCCTGAGAGCAAGGGCTGTCTTAGCTTTATATCCTCTGCAGCATCTAAAACCATACTTTAAAAGTGATGGGTGCTTAAAAAAGAATTATTGAATTGAGTGAATGAAAAAACCAAAGATCTACTTTTGTTTCATTTCATGACAGTATGTTTTGACCACACTGGGAAATGGGAACATTGTATTTATTCTGTTGTTAAAAGCGTCTGGCTGAGAAAATAGTTGAAGTTTCTTAAAAAAAAAAATAGTTGGAGATTGCTAGAGACAGACTTAGAGCCTTTCATGGCAGCCTATCATGTTGAGTAGTAATTTATTCTTTTTATCCTTTTATGTAGTCCAAATAACCGTGTGACATCATGGAATAATCTAACACTGTCCAGGTCAACCTGTAAATTCTCTTTTAAATCTTTAGTAGGAAAATCACCATAGGTGCTGGGTGTGGTGGTACTCACCTGTAATCCAAGCACTTGGGAGGCTGAGGCAGGAAGATTGCTGTGAGTTCAAAGCCACCCTGGGCTACAAAGTGAGTTCAAGGCCAGCCTGCACTGCACGCAAAACTCTGTCTCAAAACAAAACAAAACAAAACAAAACAAAACAAAACTCACCATAGGTAAAAGTAATGTGTTGGGCTTTTTTTTTAACTGAAGATGGATATCTATTATGAATTATGAGCTTGTTTTCTTCTCTTTTATTTCATTCCATTGGAGTTTCACAATTAGTTGGGGTAATTGTGTGTCTGGGCTGGGTGGGTGAAATTTTTCCCACTGACTAGCAGTCTTAGTATAGCCTCTTTAGCTGTCTGTCTCTGTAACAGAATTCTCAGAAGCGTGAGTTGTGGAAGTTTTTAGGTTTTTAGTTAGATTGGACACTGTAATTAATTGGACATTGTAAAGACAGAGGAAAAGTGGCCATGAAGGTAGTATTATTTTTTTGTTTTTGTTTTCAGTCAATTGTTATTGAAATTTTGAATTGAAGACGGATTAGGAATTGAGTTTGATTTTGCTGTTTCACTCAGTCCCTGGGACTGATTGCAATGCTGGAAGATTCTTTGGACTTTTAGACTTGCCTTCTAGGCTCAATAAATATCTTAATCTTTTATGAGATATAAATTATAGTCCTTGGTCAATTCATTATGTGATTTTTAAGTTCTAAAACTGATAGTGATACAAGCCATTTTTTCTTTGTTCATACTGTTCTTTTATCTTATCATGTTTTTTCACACATGTAGGTATATGTATAACTCACTTATTCAGGAACGATATTTAAAAAATTAACATAGGGCCAGGGGTTCAGCTCAGCAGCATAAGTACCTGCCTGTCAAGTGTGAGATCATGAGTTTAATCGCCAGTACAAAAAAAAAGAAAAAAATTAATATTGTAACAGGGTATCAACCAATCAGTGTGAGTGCCATAACTTTCTTCTCTGTCTTCACCTGCTATAGGTAAGCTTTTCAAGAACCTGGTATATGTATATACTGCATAACACTTAGAGCTTTCCATATGAGGAACTTACCATGTGTTTAGATAGAGCATACTTTTTCATTCCCCAGGTGTCAGACAGAAACCACAGCCATTCTCCTCCACTGCTATTGAAAAATTGGATGTGCAGTAAGAACGAGTTAAAAGGAAGGTTAGAGGTATGTTAAGGGCCAGAAGTTAGAAGCATTAGTGACTGCTGCTGTTGCGTTCATTAATTTTATTTGGAAGTTCTGGTCTTCTCACTTTATTGGAGCTGTAGGCAAAAGGATTAACTCTGTTTTACAAAAGGGGAGAAGAAGAAAACTGTTAACCCAGCTTCTGTGCCTTTTATCTTGTCATTTCTCCAAGCCTCATGTCCTGTAGTTACTTCGGGAGAGTTGCAATTTAGAAGAGTGAGGGCGAAGGGAGCCCTTGCCAAAGTGAGATTAAAGATCTTTTTGCATGTTTAGAAAGCAAAAATGAATTATTAATTTCTTGTTTTAAATAATTTTATTTAAAGAGAAACCAAACCAAACCAAACCAAAACAAAACAGAATAAAGGGTAGCCACAATACAGTATTCCAAGGAAAAAAGGAAAAGAACAACAACAAAAAAACCTAAGAAATTATTGCTTGACAAGTTACATACTGACTTCTTGGAAATAGTTGTTCAATTTACAAAGTTAAAACATGTAAGGTAGACATTCAAACAGTGAGACTGTTAACAGTTCTGCTCCATGATGTGACAAAAACAGCAATATAGTCATCCATCTTACCCACTCAAATATACATGCAATTATATCAAAAGGATAAAATTAAACACAACAAAACAGAGCAAAGCGGATCACAAGAAAGCAATGTAAGAAACATAAATTTCAAAACTAGACAATTGGAGATATTCATTCTCTATCATATTGACTCTTGTTTTCTTCCAAATAGTTGTCCAGATTGTCACATACAGGGAATTCACATGAAACCTAGTATGAAATTGATTTGAGCAGGATGAGGAGGGCATTTTAGGTCTTCAAGACCAGACATTAGGGAAGCCAAGAATGGCTGTCATAGTGTCTCTCCTTCTCCTCAAAACAGCTGTCCATACCTTCATGTGTGTTGAACTTAGACAAGGCAAAGCAAGCTAAGATCACTTTGAACAAAAAGTGATAGTTTTGCTGTACTTCACATCATGAC
>PVJX010002195.1:101625-135986 GCA_004027295.1 Dolichotis patagonum | reverse complement strand
GGCGATAAAAATCTGCCTTCAGAGATAGTAGAAGGAAACTCCCCCGACTTGCTGTACCAAATATGGTCACCTGCTAAGAGATACCCAGATCCCTGGATCCCAATTGTTAACCGGGGTGGTGGGGGTGGGGTGGTGGGGTGGTGGTGGTATGTTTGGTTCTAAGCCCGCGCCCCGGTAGGCAGCAGGCTGCTTACTGGTTGGCTCGGCGCCCTAAGTTCCAGCATGGCGCGGATCTCAGGAGATGCTCTTGCTTCTGGTTTCCCCGCCCTGGGGTGGCTGCAGCTCCCCAGACCACAGTCACTTTCCAGGGCGGCAGGCTGCTTACTGGTTGGCTCGGCCCTAAGTTCCAGCATGGCGCAGATCTCAGGAGCCGCTCTTGCTTCTTACATATTTTCCTTTTTTAACCTGTAACCTAAACTCTAAGACTATGCTCCTGGTTTTTCTTTCTTAAACTTAGTTGTGGTGAATCATCTAAAGCTTATGAACTTTCCAGAGCTAAAATATTTACTACCCTGTAAGGAATTTCAAGGTGTATGTGATATGCAAAAGGGCAATTTGCAAGTGTGTTCTGAAGACCCAGAGCTCTGCTTGGCCCTGTTGTATGCATTGTGTTTGTTTCCTGGTCTGATCAGTGAGTTTTCCCAGTCCTGGATCTTGGGGAAAATGGACCCTTTCTGGCTGCACTCAAGTTCAGCACTTCTGCACTCATTAAGTACTATATATTACTTTTTCTGGACTCTATACTCACTTGGAAATATGTGAACCTCATCTACCCAGATCTCCTGAGCCAGGGGAAATCTTTATTGATGTTCAGTATCCCTTTTTTCTTTTGATTTCAAATACCTCTCTTTTTTTTTAGGCAGGAGCTCACCTCTCTGACCTTTTATCTTTTACTTTCTCTGTGTGAAAAAGAAATTTATGTTTACAGAGCATCTGTATATTAGCACTATTGTTAGTCTTGATAAAAATTGGGAAAATCTATGTGATAACCGAACTTGATTACTCATCAGGCTGGATAGCATTTTACTTTATGTAAACATTTCTAGAATTGAACTAATTTTTGATAGATATACCAGGCTATGTAATTTTCAGAAACACTCCTGAATCCTTATTGTGTGTCTTGGCTAAAAGGCTTTCAGGCTTATCACTTAGAAGTACTTGTGCAGGAAGATGAGACTCTTTTTTATAATCCTTCCAAATGCAGTGGGTATGCTAATGGTCTAGAGGAAGAAAAAGGTAACAATTATGAAGGCAGAAGATGAACTTCAAATTGGTTAAAGCAGCAATCTCATCTATAATTTACTGAGTTAGGGTGCGTGGGTCACAGATCAGCAAAACCCTATCCTGTCCTCCCCAGTCAGGCTAACACTCACATCTTTGGTGATCATAAAATAAAGGAACTCAGAAAAAGTGCTTCTGAAGAGAGGTTCCACGTCCTTACTTACTAGATTTCTTTGTCTCTTTCCAGCTCTAAAATTCTGTGTGGTTTGTATAATTTGGTATGTTCAGTTCTGAGCATTAAAGGGTTTTCCTTCTTTTTAAAATTACTCTCCAACATCTGTAAATGAAGTTGTGAGGTGTGTGTGTGTTCAACTAGTCTTTTTCTGGAGTAAATTATTTGAAAATAATCAACTGAATGCATCTCTGCTCAGTGGATCTCTGACTAACATTCAAGGTTCACTCAGGCTCTGATCACATTTTTCATTTCATTTCACTTTACTATTTTTAGCATAACTGCCCCCTGGGAAATGGCTGGAGGCTGAAAAATACAGTTTTTGAATGTTTTCTCTGCAGTTAGTGACAGTGTAGAAAAATGGCATAAAATAGAAGAATATACTTCATTCCAGATGGAAAAAATTGTTTCTGTTGCTTTTCTTGACCTATGTTAAATTTACCATGTGGTTTTCAAACTGAAATCACTTTGACTTCAAAAGGCAAAAATAAAAATAAAAACTAAAAAATTTTTAAGAAAAAGAAAAAGAAGAGGGAAAAGAATGTGACAGCTCTCCACACTAGGTGCCTGGCCCTGTAAAGAAATAAACTGTAAATTTGGGTAGGTCACTTGTCCCCCATTTCCTTGTCTAAATAGTAAGGATACTAAAATTATTTCCTAGCATGGTAAGAGGATTAGTGTGAGCTGAGGGACTCAGCAAATAATAGATCTCTTGTGTGATGAGATGGATACATTACTCCTGGTTTCTGCCCTCATATTGAGCTGTGGTAAAGTTACCCCTGAGAATAGCCTTGGCTTCCGAATGATGATGTATGTGCTATGTAGTATGTGGTGATTCACTGTGAGCTAGGGGCCATGGAAAGGAACACTTTCCCTGTCACCATCTCTTTTTTGTTAGAAATGAGGCTCGGAGGCCTCTTTAGTCATTTTTTAATTTTTAAGAGTACCATGTTGTTCAGTCAGGGTCTCACTCTGATCTGGGATTGCCCAATTTAGAAGTCCCTCAATTCACTAAGATGGCCAAGGCTAAACAATATGGGAGTTGCATAAAAAAGCCCAGGTAAGGCCAGAAAGGCCAGAGAAGTGGACTTTCGTTGTAGGGCAAGGTAATTACCAGTTATAGGACAAAGAGGAAGCCTGATCAATCAACAAAGTGAAATTAAAAATTAACATGCTGCTGTTTACTTAACTGTAATCTTTGAATGGGTCGATACCCAGAATCTGTGCCTATAACCTGGTTGTAGTGTGACCACGGATTCTGCTGACAGACCCACACAGGTAAACAATTAAAGCTGAGACACAATTGGGCAAGATTCAGATTAAACATGTCTGCTATGTGGATAGTCACAAAATGCTTAGGGATTTCTTGTTCAGGGCTCCCATTTGTGGTGCTGGTATGGTGGATTGAGAGGACCCCAGAGCCTCAATCATTCAGGATAGCATTTGCTCCAGTTGTCTGTTCCAAAAAAAGGCAAGGGCACTAGGCAACACATTACGCTCCTCTATCCTGCTTACATGTTTTAGTAACTTCACTCTCACTCATATAAATATATAGAACATTGTTTCTCAACAGGGGTGGGAGATGCAGAGGAGAAAGGAGTAAGAATATGTATGATTTTTGACCCTGGGAGACACTTGGAAATGTATGAAGATAGTTTCAGTTGTCACAACTGGGGAAATGCTACTGGAATTGGATAGAGACTACATAGGCTGCCAGCCATCCTATAAAACAGACCTATCTGGCCCAAAATGTCAATAGTGTAAGGTTGAGAAATGCTAGTGTAGAAGAATGTTGCCAAGCTGTTCATAATGATTAGTTATGGGAAAGGAGGTACAATAGAATTTTGGAAAACTTTGTACTTACTAAATTTAACCATTTTTGGACTTTTGGGATTTAAAACAGTACAAGCATATCACATTTGCAACCAACGAGGGTAGAGGCATAGAAATACTTATTGAACACTTAGCAAGTAAGTGTATCAGTTTTTCATTGTTGAGACACATCTGCATTTTAAAGAAGGAGAAGTTTAGGTGACTCATGGAGTCAGAGGATTCGGCTCGTGGTTGCCTAGATTCAAGGGAGGAACATCATGTTGGAAATGTATGGTGGAACAAAACTGCTCACTTAATGGCACCAGAGCAGGGGACCAACACCCAAGAGGAAGGGGTTGGGGCCAGGGGCCAGGGACTAGATATAGTACTCAAAATCATACCTCCATGACCCACCCAGACACACCCAGAGCTGTGTTTTACTAATCCTGTAGGTGTCTCTCCAACAAATCAACTTTAAAATTCAATTTAAGTGGCCCTGAATCAAGGCCAGCAGATTGCTATAGCTGCTGGTTTCAAACAGGAGCCTAAATAGAATTCTTCCTGTGGTCTGTTGGCCATTTCAGAACTTTGGAAATGGAAAGGTCAATTCATCAGAAAGAAATAGCAGGTGAGTGTGGCAGACTTTCGGTGGCCCGAAGGAGAGAGACCTTGGCGCCTCAGGACCTACACCATGCAGTGACTCCAGGTGCCGGGAGAACAAGGAGCTCTTCCCCTCTCTGGGGGGCGGCTGTGAGCCTGCCAGCACGTGGGCTGAGAATCAGACATCTCATGTTGTCCTGTCCCCTGTCCTGTGTTCCCTCCCCCTCCCCCTGCTTAGTAAGTGGGAGCCAGTGAACTGGACATTTTGTGAAAAGATTGGCTATGTTATTTAGCATGAACTCTCCATATGCAAAGATATGGACAACCATTTGGTAGAAAACAACAAACAATATGACAGATAGTGAAGATCTCTGGTCATCTAGCTTTGAAATTTATGCTTTCTTATGTCCCATTTTGTTTTGTTTTGTTGTATTTAATTTTACCCCCTTTAAAATAAAATAAAAAAAGAAAAAAAATTCAATTTAAATGCCACCTCTTGTCAATTTATTGTCAAAACATATATCCTTAAATCATAATCTCCAAATAAACATATCATAATTCTCTCTAATACTACATAAACTGTGTCAGATAACACTGAAAATGCACAACTCACCCATCAAGGAAAGCCTATTAGAATCACAGCAGACTTCTCAGCACAAACCTTCAGGTTAAGACGAGCTTGGAGTGAAGTATTTCAAGCCCTGAAAGAAAACAACTTTCAACCCAGACTGACATACCCACCACAACTGTCCTTCAAATTCAATGGAAAAACAAGATACTTCCATGACAAAGAACAACTAAAGAAATTCATATCCACCAAACCAACCTTAGAAAGAGTGCTGAAGGACATCCTAGATAAAGATAAAAATGACCGTAATCTCCAGAACAACAGAAAGAAATCACCAGGCTGGACAAGAAAGTAAAGGGAGAAAAGCAGGAAACTAACAACAGTAACACAACATGGCAGAGTAGTAGTCCAACATCTTCTCTGAGACTCAAGGTTAACTCTTAGTTATAAAGCCTTCAAAACTCAAAAGACAAGTTACATATGCCCAACAAACAATAGTATGGTAAAAATTTCCATTCCTAAGGGAAGGAATAGGTGTTATAGAAAAGAGGCAAGCCAAAGCAACTCTAGAAGCCAGCAGAACAAACATTGAGTCCTCTGTCTCCATGGTATGGTTTAGATCTAACATGCCCCCAAAAGTCTCACATTTGTAGGTGAGCCCTAATATGAAGAGTCAGGTCATTCAGGGTATAGCCTGAAAGTGGGTATCTCCTTCTCTGGCTTCTCCCTTCTCCCTTGCTTCTTGGCTACCATGGTATGAGCAGCTTTCCTCCACCATGTCATATCACCATGGAGGCTGTATCCAAAAGTCATTCTTCCATGACCTACCCAGACACACTCAGAATTGTTTTACTAAACCTGGTAACTGTGTACTGAATACACTGAAATTGTGGTCCAAAGTAAACCTCTCTTCCTTTAAGTTGTGGATATCAGATGTTTTGTCCCAATGATGGAAAACTGAATGATATACAAAGTTAGTGCTGAGAATGAAGTTGTTGCTTTGACTATATCTGACCATGTACTTTAGAAGCCCTTGAAAATGGTTTGCAGAAGTCTGGAAAGATTTGGGGATGTGATTGTTTTGAGTATGCTTGATGTATGATATGCTCAGTGGGTCAGAAGACCAGAATGCTGATAGCAATGTTGACAGTAAAGTCCAGGCTCAGAAAATTTCAGTCAGGAACAGAACATTGGTAGTTGGACAGGAGACTGTGTGTGTTGTACTATGGCAAAAAATTTATCTACATTTTGCCCATTTCCTAAGACATTGTGGGACACCTGGATTAAGGATGATAGACATAAATCTGGTGGACAAAATGTCGAGGTAGTCCAATGTTCAGGCTGTAGCATGAGCACAGATGATTGCTTTAGTGAGGCCTTCAATGATAATGGCAGGAATGAATAATGTGAAGTTTGCATTTTCACCAGAAAGGAAGCACCTGTGAAACTGGGGCAAAAGACAGCACGAAGGTTGCTGAAAAGGTTCACATTAAGAAGAAACTAAGTAGTTTGTGCAGGGACAAAAAGATGTCTTGAGGTCATCTCATAAATCAACAAGACCCTAATCGTCACCAGAGATATAAAACTGTAAATCTTTCATTTAAGAAGAGAGTCCCCGAGACCTGGCATATTCAGGAATTCATAGGGAAGTGTATCTCTGAGTTTAGCTACCCAAATTCTCAGGACACTGCGGCCATAGGGGCTTGGCTACTGCTCAGACTGGCTGACTTTGGTATCATCCACATGCTGCTGATTTTTCAGATATGCAGAGTGCAAGAGTTCTGATGTCATGAAGGCTGCCCCCACCAATTTCTGAAGAAGGCCTCTGAGACGAGGCAAAAACATCCCTGTGAGGGAGCCCTTGGAAAGGCAGTGCATGAAGCTGAGAGAGTGAAGCTGAAGGTACAGTGGAGACCCCCAAAAATTAGAGGTGGAAGAAAAGTGGAATAGCTTCTGAAGAAAGCTGCAGGCAGTGAGTGGAGCCAGTCCAAGTGAGAGGTCATACGGGCTACAACCAGCAAGGCCATGAGGGGCTGCCCAAGTCCTTTGGAGCTCACATCTCACCACAGTCTTCCCAGGGTGCTAAACATACAGATACAAGATTTAATTTTTGACTTAATGTGTTTCAGTCTTGCTTCAGTTCAGTCTTTGTCTATTCCCCCAATACTTCCTTTTGAACTGAGAACATTTAGCCTGTGCCACTTTATTTTGGCAATATTTAGCTTTATTTTTACTTTTTTAGGGTATACATTATACCTTGAGTCTCAGAGACTTTCGACTTGGACTTTTTTGTAAGATCTTTTGCAAATGGGGAGGGGAGCAAGAGAAGAGGAAGATGAAGGGAAATAAAAAAGAATTAAATGCACTGTGTACATGTATCAATTCCACACAATGAATGCAATCATGATGTGCTACAAATATAGACTGATAAAAATAAAAAATATTTTAAAAGATTTGGTATCTCAAAGAGCTGGGCCAAATAAATTTTGCATGAGACAGACATATGTCTTTCAGCAGAGTGCTCTTGTTAACATCTAAAATTCTCCTCAAAAGTCTCACATTTGGAAGCAGGGCCTGTCTGTAAGGGGCAGATTACCAATGGCATAACTTAGAAAGATGTTTTTGTGTTCTTGGCTTTTCTCCCACTCTTTACTTCCTGTCCCACCGTGGCATGAGTAGCTTTCTTCCCCCATACCTTTTCTGATACTATTTCTCTCTGGGAGATTGCTAATCATGGACTGAACCCACAGAAACCATGAGACAAGATAAACCTGTCCTTAAAATTTTGAATCCCAGAAATGACCATGGTATTTATTATTTCCATTGCTCTTACATTCTGATCTTCTGATCTCCAACTAGAATTACCTGTTGTGCTCTGAAATAGCATTCAAGAGCTTTTGTAACCTGCATTACTAGACCTTTCCAAACTCTTCTAGCAGACAAAATTCTGAAGGTTTCTGAATCACTTAGGCTGCTATAGTCTCAACAATGATTCTGTTTCTCTGAGGTCAGTTTTTTCTGTTAGTTGTCTTTTCATTAATGGGGCACATTACCAACATCCACAACTTAAAGGCTGAGAGGTTAAATTTGGCTCTGAGTTTTAAAGGATTCTGCCCATGACTGATTCACTCTAAGTAAGAATATCATGGTTAAAGGACATGGCATGACATAACCGCCCACTTCATGGTAGCTAGGAAGCAGACAGGGGAGCAGCTTTCTAGGAGAAGGGGTCAAAGACCAGGTACAGTATCCAAAGTCGTGCCTCCGTGACTCGTTCAGGCACACCCAGAAGTTTGCTTTATTAATCATCTAAATAACTTTCAATCTGTTTAAGCTGACAATTTAGCCTGTCACAATAACTATTGTCCAGACACTGGGGTTGTTTGTAGAAAAGAGTAAATCGTAGGTGTTGCTCTTAAGGGACCAGGTCAACAGGGAAGAAAGACCAGACGAGTACTCAGCTAGTAGGGTAGAAAGTACTAAAAGCTTGCTGAACTATTATCCTTTAATGTTTATTTTTTTCAATTAAAAATAAAAGTGGGTAGTATCCTCAGTTATAATTACTGTGCAGCATGATTCCAAACCACTGAAAGAACACTTCTTGCCTTATATGAAGGAGGTAAGTATTTGCCAGCCCTAGAAAACCCTGGGTTTCCAAGACAGTCTCTCTGACTGCTTTTTTGGTCTAGCCCAGACTCTGCCTTGGTCTTACCAATTCCCTCCTAGTTGCCCTTATCATCCTGAATGTGTAGGGAGTCAAGTCTCAGGAGAGGATTAGTGAAAGGGAACTCAACTCAGAGGAGGAAGACACTGACTCTGTTGGTTACTTTTCTCTTGTGGCTGAGACAAAGTATCTGATGCTCAAAATTAGGGAAGGAAAGTTTTATTTAGCTCACAGTTTGTGGGGGTTTCAGTCTATGATTTTCTGGGTCCATGACAGGTTGGCTCATCACAGAGGGCAACAAACAGTTCATGGTGGTGGAAAACAGCAAATGTAACAAGAGCAAAAAGGGAGGAAAAAGCATGCTTCTTTCCTTCCCTTATACTCTATGCAGGCTACTCACCCCAGGACGGGTGTAGCACTTCCACCCATAATTCCAGCATTGGACCATAAACCAGTCACAAATTCGAGAAGCCTGCCCCCGTGACTGCATGAGGCTTTGGGGGACATCTAGACATAAACCATAACACTGAC
Organism: Dolichotis patagonum; assembly: GCA_004027295.1. Taxonomy (NCBI): domain Eukaryota; kingdom Metazoa; phylum Chordata; class Mammalia; order Rodentia; family Caviidae; genus Dolichotis; species Dolichotis patagonum. The sequence goes on along the minus strand of PVJX010002195.1, from coordinate 127,358 downwards.
CCAAGGCAATGTTTGTGTTGGAAAGGCTCTAAGAACATTAATGATATTAATGTTAACACCCTCATTTTATGGAAGAAGAAATGAAGCTCAGATAACAAAGATTTTCCTGAGGTCACGCAGTGAATTAATGTCAAGATTCAGTGTGAGCCCAGGCTTGTGATCCCTAGACTCTGGGGTGTGCTGCTGCTCCTGCTGCTACTACTCATAGCTGCTGCTACTAATTTCCTGCCTCTCTTCATCTCCATGGCAGTTCCATATGTGTTTGTATGGTGCTGAACTTGGTGCATGGTCCCAGGCTATAGCTTCTATCACTGGAAATCTAAATGCGACCTGGGAAGATTACACAGGCATCCTCTTAACAGCACAGCCCAGGCCAAGTGGACCACATTTCACTACTCATGAGGGGGTCAGTTAGTGAGGTTTGGAGGGTGTCTGTGAAGGGGAAACCACTCATCACTACCTCATGTTTGGCAGGCCGGAGCCATGGGTAAGGGCAGCTCCAGGATGGACGTGGGATATAATTGTGTAGGATGGGATGGGGTGTTGTGTGTATATACATACACATGTCTGTCTTAGCAGAAGTAGTTGTGGATTAAGTATTTATTTGTGCAGCTATTAGAAAGAGTAAAATCTATATACACTGAATTGAAAGAATGCCCAACATATAGTATTAAATTTAAAAGAGAGTTGTGGAATAGCAAGTTTAGTTTAGCAATAATCCTACTTTTAGATCTAAAAATTCTTGCTGAATTTTTATGTTTGCACCACTTCAGAGAAAGATGCAGAAGGATTTACCCCAAACTGTTACCACTTACTATATCAAGGGATTGAGAATATTCCTTTAAAACATTATCTCTGTGGTATCCAAAGAATGCCATCTTAGTAACTAATAAAAATTTGAATAAAATAGAAAAGAAGAAAGTCTGTGTAACTGTATGTGTATGTAACTGTGGTGATGTGTGTACACATGTACATATGTGTCCAACTGTATGTGAATGTACTGCACATGTGTATGTAAAGAGACAGCAGTACTTTCGACACCGGTTACATCCTCCATTGGTCACTTCCAGACCCTGGTCACATCTTTCATTGGAAAGAAATCTCAAGGGTGTGTACCTACACGAATTTTCAACATACTTCCCATTGTGGGCAAGAGTTGGTAGTTTAGGGACTTCTCCAGGAAAATTAAACTTAATATCCTCTTGCACAGGGTTTAAAAAACTTTGCCTACATAGCTCAGGTGACTTTTATAGGCAGAATCATCTCTCTCTCTCTCTCTCTCTCTCTCTTTCTCTCTCCCTCTGTCTTCTTTTCCCCTACCTCCATCCCCCTCCACCTCCCCCTTTCCCTTTCCATCTCCTTCTCTCTCAGAAGCCAGCATATTAGAAGAGGAAGAGGGGTACAGGAAGGGGAGAAATAGAGAAAGAAGAAACAAGAAGTAGGGGAAGGAAGGAGGAGGAGGGGACAGAGACACAGGCACTCCCTCATGGGGATTTCCCAAGCCATGAGTGACCTTGCCAAGCCATTTCCTAACCATTCTCTTGGTGTAAGTGAGGTTTTATAGATGCAGAGCAACTATGTGTGTGTCTTCTGCCTGCAGAAGGGGGAACTTCTGGGCTTCTGGACAGAAAGTCCTGGAGCCAGTCCTCTTGGACTTTGTGTCATGTTTGTGTGTCATGTCTGTGAGTTCTCCTGCTTCTGCCCTCATTTATGCTTTTCCAGCCTGCTTGTCTTCTTTGTTCTCATTGAGCCTCCCTCTCCAGCCGTTTTAAAATCAAGGCCTTGGTTTCCAGGGCTGATGGCTCTTGTGATCTTCCTTGTTTCCTATTCTCCCTGGAAACCTTAGCTGGACTGCGACCAAGCCACTGTCCTGGAGCCTACATGAGGAGGGATGGCCAAAATCCTTACATTCAGGCCCCATTCAGCTCTCCAAGCTTTCCAGGATCCTCCCTGGCTCTCTCCTTTCTCCCTGGTCTGACTTCCTTCTTCTCCAGGGAACTCCTCAGTCAGCCTCCGTGATGAGTACTGACCATGATGGTCGCATGTCTCTGTGCCTGGCTGCTGCGCTGTTTAGTTCCACATCTCTCCATGAGTTGCAGGTGTCTCTAGTCTGCAGCACAGACTGCTTCCCCTCTTTAAAAAAAGTAGCACAAATACAAAAAAATAAAGGAGGCGTTGTTACTTATGTACATAACTATATTGTATGTTTTGTATGTGGTCCAAGGTAATTGCTTTCTATTCAGAGCTGCCCAGGCATACCAAAATGTTGGACATGTCTGGAAGCCAATTCATCTCTTGGACCAAATTCCAGTCTAGTCCCAAGAAGCCTCCCTATCATTTCAGTACCCACAATGTCTCCCCATTTCTCAATTCCTGTTGCATGTACAATTCAGAAAATCCACAGTTTTGCTTTTTATTGTTTCTGACGCAGCAGTACATGGGCTCTGTGAATGTATATATCATACCTCTTACTCTCTTCTTTTTCAGTCATAGCTTAAGGGCTCCAGACCATGATTATTGATTTATTGAAATGGGAAAAATATAGCCAAAGAGGCGTAAAGCAGGCAAAGTGTTTGTTATAGCTTATATCTAGATGCTCCTCCAAAGCCTTACACACTCATACATGGGGCTTTTGGGAGTGACTGGATCATAAGTGGGTGATACTGGGTTGTGGGTGTGTAATGCTAGATTAATCTGCTGATTGATTTAGCATAATTCTGCGTTTGATGGAATGGATTTACTGAAGACAGAAGACTCACCCTGGGTATGAGTGGAAGCAGTAGTTTCATAGCTTGGGTAGAATGAAACAGGAAAGCAGAAGGAAGGCTGCTGCTTCCTTCTCGCTCTGTTGTAGACTGTTTCTCCTTTGCCTGGCCCCTTGCCATGCTGCCCTGTCTCGGAATCAGTAGACTATGGACTGAAACCTCCACAAACTGAACTCAAATAAAATTTCCTTGTAGATGCCAAGCATTTTGCCTCAGCAATGAGAAAATACCTAAGATAGATTCTGGTATGAGAAGTGGGACTATTTCTGTGATGTTACTTGACCATTTTGTTCAGAATCCTTTGGACCTGGCTATGGGAGGAGTTTAGAAAGTTTTGGAGATACCAGTTGAAAAAGCAGCCCTAGGATGCTGTAAGCTGAACTTGATGGGACATTCTGGTCAGAGTTTAGAAGACCAGAATGCTGACATAAATTCAACCAGAAAAGACCAGATTCAAGAGGCTTCAGTTGGGAATAAGGACTCCAGACCATGTATCTTAAGGTTCAGCACAAAATTTGTTTAGATTTTGCTCATGCTCAGAGACTTGTGAGACTCAGATTAAGGGATGCAGGCTAAATTAATCTGGAAGAAGAAATTTCAAGGTGGTTTAATGTTGAAATGGTGGCATGGCTACTGTTGGAGGTTTTTAATTCTCAGTTGTACCTTGAGTGTTTTGTCAACACTACAGCAAAGAGTTAAATGGAACCATTTGTATTATCTCCTTCCCACACTGATCAAGCCCATGGAATTATTCAGAGAGGGGAACACCAAAGTGGAAATGGACCAGGGGCTCATCTCAATATTTCCAAATGTAAGAACATTTACTTCCCTCAGAATTCAAGCCTGCCTACATAGGGCAACCTTTGGTCATGTTGTCATTGGTACTTCAAAAATTTCCCATACTTCTTTTCCTAGCATTATTATTTTTCTTTAGATTTGAATAAGATTAGCAGTAAGATTCTTTACATTTTAGATTTCAATTGTGATAAATATTTGTGTTATCCTTGTAATGAGTCAAGAATCTCTTAATTGCAAGTGATAAAAACCTGACAGATGCCTGACAGGTGTTCTAGTGCTTCTGGCAAGTTTATCTGACAATGAAGTATAAGTATGTCTGGCAGACACTCCTGTCATTCCTCACAGTCTTTTCATTCATCTTCTCCATTGACAGCACATCAAAGTGATGAACCCCCAAGTGATGGATCATGTTTGCTTTAAGACTGTGCTGGTTATATGTCTAGGTCCCCAAGATCACCTCCAGGCCTGGTGATTCTCAAGAAGGGCTAATAGTACTCATGGGTAAGATTTATTATGGTGGAGAGATAACACACAAAGTAAAATCAGCAAAGGAAAAAAGTACATACAGCAAGGTGCAGAGGAAAGTTGGTTTCTCCCAGCAGAGTCACACAGGCATGCTTAATTCCTGCAGCAAATTATGGCAGTAATTGTTGCTTGCCTGCAAATATTATTAGAGATTCAGTGTTTTTACTGGGGACCTCTGCCTAGCACATATCAACCTTCTGGATCCTGAAAGGAAAGCAACTGTTCAACACAAACCATATTGTTTATGCATACAGCTTCAGTACAGAGAGAAACAGTACAGTGAGCAACTACTAGTTCTGGGAATGGTTGGATTCCTCTCCATATCCAAGATCCTAGATGCCAATTAAGGCTTGACCTTATAAGCAGGCTTTCCTAAGGACAGCAGACTCGGGCTTGTTGGGTTAATTTTTTGGCATGATTCATTCTTCTTTGTCTAATACTTTCTTTCTTAGCCTCCCTTGCAGCTACAATTGTCCTATTATGTTACTCAGACTAACAAATTGCAAGGGATAAGTACTATGATAATATCTGGAGTTGTTGCAGCCATCTGTGATAAGCAGAAAGTAATACTCTAGTACATCAGAGAGAGAATATGGAAAGGTAAAAAGGAACTACATTCTTGGTAATATCTTTAAGTAAATGCAACATTGTGGGAACAAAATCCACACTTGTTTGGCTGTGTTAGATAATTATCTTTACTGGTTAACTAATTTTTAGAAGCAGGTCTCTATCTCTCAATGTCCATGTATCTCATGGAAAAATCTAATAGGTTAACTTGGATCACACACTCTCACTGAGAAGAGGTGTCAAGTACTATGATTGACTGCTTGAGTAGGGACCATAAGAAGTGAGGAAGTACTTCTCCAAAGGGTCCAAAGGGAGGAGTACAGATGTGCTCTGGGGGGAAAAGCAATAATAGTTTATCATAACTTCTTACAGTCATAATACACACACCACAGTTTCCCATAGGAGGGAGGTAGAGACCTGGGGTCCTCTGCTGATCACTCAATGTGCACATGCTGCAGTCTCCATTTTCCTCAGCCACACCTTTCTCCAAAATGGCACCAGACAGAGGAAGATTCCTTTCCAAAAAAAGCTTTACTATTGGACTTTTTTGTGAATCTTTTCTCCTCTCAACATACTCATCTGCACCCCAGTTCCCTTGGTCCTACTGTCCTACTTTCTCTTAGCTCATTGTTGAAGAAATCTGTACGCATGTGAAGAGTGTAATCAAGAGTTACCCATGTGCTTTTTACCCTCAGCTTACACAATCACATTTGGAGAGAAGAGAAGCAAATGGCAGGAGTTTCATGTGCTGACACAGTCCAAGGAAGCAAGTAATTCTGAGTGGATGAGTCTCTGGATTCTCTCACAGTCCATGATGTTGGGGGCTTTTTCTTTGATTTCAGGCCAGAGTTTCTGACAAGAAGCTGACTGCTGTCCTTCTCAGTTGCAGGAAGCCAGAGTAGCCAAAAGGAATCAGGCCCAAATCACTCAATTTTCTATCAGGCAGTTTTACCCACTGATTTGTTCCCAAGGAGCATAGCAGTTAGTCAAGAGGCTGCTGGAACTCCAATGCAGTCTTGGCGTGCATAGATGTGTGGTCAGCCTTCTAGAGAAAAAAGCAGGATTTAGGACAGCCATTCACTCAGGGTGAAACTAGTAAGCACTTGGCATGGATTTATCCACGCATATATTTGTTTTGAAAGGCTGAACTGCACAGTGGTGGAGGTCCCTGCCTGCACACTGCTGTCTTCTGGGAGCACGTGGGGAAGGGCATTTGCTCTGGGTCGCGTTTCGTAGTTTCAGATCTGTCTCTGCCACCTCTGGCTGTGTGACCTTGGGCAAGATTCTTCATGTCTCTGTGACTCAGTGACCTCAGATATAAAGCATACTGACTCTTCAATATGCTCAACTGCCAACTTGATCTCCCCATTTAAAGTTTCTCAAAAATATTCAGATTGAGACAAATAGTTACATCGAGTTACAAAATGGAAAATTTCAAGTTCTGTCACTAGATGTGTGGTTGTGTCTCACATTATGACGGTTCATATTTTTGGTACTAGGAACTGAACTCATGACCTCAGGCTTGCCAGGCAGGCACTGTGCCACCAAGCTGTCTCCCTGGTGATGGTTTACATTTTTGAAGTATTATTGGCACTTATTACTATAACTTTGTTTAACATACTTAATGTTCTAGTTATTTATAGAGTTCCTATTAATTTTCTAATATGAACAATAAAGGAAGTGCATTTCTTTTATCAACTTCTCCCTCCTACCCACTGGCTAATTTTAGTCACCAAGAATAATTTTTTCTTTTTGTGGACTAGGGGTGGAAGAAGGGTGTGCTGTCACGGAGCTTCATCTCAGCCCCTTTTATTTTCTCATTTTGAGACTGGGTTGCACTGAGGCTAGCCTTGAGTTTGTTATCCTCTTGCCTCAGCCTCCCCACGAGCTAGGGTCATAGGCTATGTCATTGTATTTGGCTTAATCATGTTTTTCTCTTTTTAAAACATTTTTATTTTTATTAGTACATGTTTTCAGTAGATAATGACTGCATTTATTGTGGGGAGTTGGTAATTTATGTAACACATTTTCATTCTTTCTATATTATCTTTCCCTCCTCTTATTCCTCCCCTTCTATTCTTGGTCCTCTTTCTGTTGCAAAAGATCTGGTTCTTATGGCCTATTTTTTTTAACTTTGCTTATTAATTTATTTATATTTTGGGCTGTCATGTAAGAGGAGCCATATAATATTAAAGCTGGTGTACCTGATTTGTTTCGCTTGACATTATGGTTTCAAGGGGCAGTCATATTCCAAAAATGGCTCAAATGTATTCCTTTTTGTAGCAGAACAGTGGTCCATTGTGCATAACTACCATGTTTTATCTGCTCATCTGTTGATGGACATGTAGGCTGTTTCCAAGATTTGTTATTATGAGTTGGGCTGCTTTAATCATGTGCATGTACGTATCACTGTGATATATCTTTGGCTGTTTTGATAAGATATCTAGAAGGGGAAATTGCTGGGTCAAATGGCATTTCTGTTTTTTAGTTTTTTGGGAATTCCTCCATACTGATTTCCACAGTGGTTGTACTAGTTTATATTCCCACCAACAGTGAGGAAGTGTTCCTTTCCCTTTGCAGCCTCACCAATATTTGTTAGTATTTGACTTTGCTTGATTGTTTGAGACAGAGTCTTGCTATGCAGTGTAGGCTGGCCTTGAACTCACTATGTAGCCCAGACTGGCCTCAAACTTCCAGCGCATGGCCTCCGCCTCCCTATGGCTGGGATTACAGGTGTGTGCCACTATGATCACCCTCTTGATTTCTTGACAATAGCCATTCTTTCTGGAGTAAGATGAATCTCAGTGTTCTTTTACCTTGCATTTTTCAAGTAGAAAGAGATGCTGAACATTTTTTTCATGATTTTATTGGCCATTTATACTTTTAAGAAGTATCTGTTCGTTTTAGTTGCTCATTTTTGATTGGCTTTTTTATTTTAGGAGAATCTAAATTTTTGAGTTCTTTGTATAGTCTAGATATTTGTTCTCTAATTAATAGCTGGCAAAATGTTTTCCAATTCTGTAGGTTGTATCATCACTCTGTTGATTGTTTCCTTTGCTGTGCAGAAGCTTTTTTTGTTTGACAGGATCCGACTTGATGATTCTTGTTATTAGTTCTTGTACAATTGGGGTTCTGTTCAGAAAGCCCTTGCCTGTGTCCATGTCTTCAAGAATTTTGGCTATTTTTTCTTACAGCAGATTCAGGGTTTTTGTTTTAATATCTAGGGCTTTGATCCATTTTTATTTTGTTTTACTACATGATAAGAGATATGGATCTAGATTCAGCTTTTTGCATATGTATAAACAGCACCATTTGTTAATGGTGCTATCTTTCCTCCAGCATATGTTTTGATTCCTTTGTCAAAAATCAGAAGGCTGAACATGTCTGGGGTTATTTCTGCATTCTTAATTCTGTTCCATTGATGAACATGCCAGTTTTTATGTCAGTATCATGCTGTTTTTATCACTGTAGCTTTGTACTATAACTTCAAATCTGGGATTGTGATGCCCTCTGCTTTATTCCTGTTACTCAGGATAACTTTTTCTATTCTCTTTTATTTTTATTTTATTTTATTTATATCTCTGGGTCTCTTTTGGTTCTACACAAATTTTATAGTTGTTTTCTCTAGTTCTGAGAGGATACTGTTGGTATTTTGATTGGGGTTGCATTAAATTTGAAATTGAAGAAAACATCAGAGAATGAAAGATATCCTCTGTTCCTGGACAGCTAGAAATATTATATTCCGAATAACCATACTTTCAAAACTGATATACAGATGTAATCGATATTGAGGTTCCCAACTTTTTTATTTTATGTCTTTATCAATTCAGTTATCATAAACACACAATCTCAGTCTTTTAATTGGGGAGTTGAGGCCATTTGCATTTAGTCTTCTGGATGTGGTAGTTCACACCTATAATCTTAGCACTCAGAAGGGTCAGCGTAACTTCCAGGCCAGCTTGAGTGAGTTCCATGCTGCTGAACTGAATAACAAGACTCTGTCTCAAAAATAAAAGTCACTATTGAAATGTATTCACTTATTTCTGTCATGTTGTTTTCTGTTGTTGATGTCTTAACTGTTCATTTAATTATTCAACTTGCTTGATATATTTATTCTGCCAGAGTTTTTGGCTTTGTGGGCTTCATTGTCTCATCTAGGATATTCTTGACTATTTTTTGGAGGACTGGTTTGGTGTTCATGAATTTCCTAAGATGTTCTTTATCATGAATATGTTTATTTCTCCATTAATTTTGCATGACAGTTTTGCACGATACATTTGTCTGGGTTGAAAGATGTTTTCTTTAAGGACTTGAAACACTTTAAGATCTCCTGGCCTTTAAAATTTTTGTTGAAAATTCTGCTGAAATCCTAATGGGTTTACTTTTATAAGTGATTTTTCTTCTTTTTCTCTGTCAGCTTTTGAGATTCTGTCCTTGTGTTGGATTTTTGGGATTCTGACTGTTATATGTCATGGGAAGCTTGTGTTTTTATTGTAGCTATTTGTCATTCTATAAGTCTTACTTTCCTGAGTTCTGAGTTCTTCTCCATACTTTGAAGTTTCTGCTATGATACTCTGGTTTCTCTTCAGATCGTATAAATCTTTCGCCTCTTGCTATGATTTCTGTAAACAGATGTTTTAGTTTTCTAGTTTCTCTCCAGCTTCAGTTAGCCTTGGTTAATCTTAGCATTATCTAGTAGCTAGTGGATGATTTTCCTTGGTCTCTTGTCATTTTTGAGCTATTTCTGAGTCTAACACCATGGGTTTCCATTCTGCCCTCCAGATATGAGAGTTTCTCCTCACATTAATCACTTTTGCTGTTCATGTATTCAGTACAATTCTTTATCTCAGAAACTTCTGTTTGGCGCCATGAAGTCTATTTCTTTGGTAAGTTTGTCATTCTTGCTTTGAGTAGTTTTGGTCAGTTCTTTTAATTTTTTGTTTCTTCTATAATCACGTTGGTCAGTTTGTTTGCTAATTTCATTATCTTTTGGGTTATAGCCTCTGTGAGCTCGCCAAGTTTCTTTGGTGCCTCTTTAATCTTTTCATGCAGTCAGCTATTGAGTGTTTTGTTTCCTTTCCATTTAATGCTCCTTGGATATGATTTGGGAGACTTGAAAGTCTTTGGAAGAATTTTGTTGCCTTGATTTTTCATTTGTGTGTGTGTGTGTGTGTGTGTGTGTGTGTGTGTGTGTGTGTTCTGGCTTGCATTTAAATGCTCCCCCAAAGCTGCATGCAGTCACAAGTGGGATTGTTTGGAGGTCATTGGATATAGGAATGATTGTGGGACTGATTCATGGTGCAACACTAGGATTACAGGTGTCAGTGCTACCCACCCCAAGGATGCATAGCCTGGATAAGATATAAGGGACAGAGGACAGTTGTTGGTCTTTTGTTATTTGCTTGCTGCCTTCTGCCTATCCTGCTTTGCCAACGACTATTTATATTCTGCAGTGTCCCTCTGCTGTGGCACCACACCTTGGAGCCAGCCAGCTCTGAACCAAAACCTCTACTAACTGTGAGCTTATAAATAAACATTCCTTCCTTAGCTTGTGTTTGTTGGATAATGTCTCAGCAACAAGAAAAGTAACTGAGAGAGAGAGTGTGTGTGCGCACACGCATGCATGCTGAGTGTAAAGGTCAAATAGAGTCAAGAGCATTTATTGCTGGTAATGGAGATCTCTTTTACTTGGCTAGGTTTTCCAGTGATGTGATATTGGCTTTGTCCATCAAGAGGTACTGTCTACCACTTCAACCTGTTCAGTTTAGTTGGGTTGGACCCCATCACTGTGTTGCAAGGAGAGAATTTCTACTGGTTATAACAGTGTCAACAGACCCAACCATACACCTCTCATGAACATTAAAACTTGTTTTCATAATTTCACCCTTTTATCAGTCCCCCTTGCAAACTGTATTGTACTGCTACTTGCAGTTTGTCTGGGATGTGGAGGAGAGAAAGAGGAGAGATGAAAGGGAAAAAGGAGAGCTATGTTTATGGGAAAAGAGAGAGAAAAAATGTCTATAGGTGAAAAATAGATAGGAGGTTGGACTCTTGGAATTATTTTTATATTCAGGGTAAAGGGATAGTGTTAGGGGTTTGAGAGAATATTTATGTAAGTGGGAGGAGGTATGTGGGGTGTGAGGGTGGACATATCCTTAGAGATTGAAGGAGGCTATGAACTTGTTAATGTTTCTGGACTTAGTTTTGTTTGGATCCTAAAAGCACAATTTTTAAGGATTACCCTGACATGCCCTAGAATTGCACTACTTCAGTTAGAGCCCTGGCTAATCTTATGCTTTTGTGCACATACACAGGTCTCAGTCATATGTGTGCTGTGTGAAAGGTGGAGAAGGAAAGCAAAGGGGTGAGAAAATGAGGGAGAGGAGAAAAATAACAGGGAAGAAAGAAACTCAAAACACGAAAGAGAAGAAAGATCAAAATAGGGGGAGCAAAGCCAAAGGAAAAACCTTAGAGAATAAAATGAAACAAAAAAGGCCTTTTTTTTTTTTTTTTTTGTACCAGGAATTAAACTCAGGACCTTGCACTTGACAGGCAGGCACCATGCTGCCAGCTATATTCCCAGATCCAGCAAAAATTTAAAAACCCAATACCAATAAAGGATCAAGAACCAGGAAAAAACTCGATATAATCCAGGACAATCCTACAAGTAAAGAAAAAGTAAAGTTAAAACCCTTCACACCACTGTTATGGCATTAACGCACAGCCTCCACAAAGCTCCCCTTCCCGCAGTGGCGACCTGATGTGAGCAGCCAAGGGTTTCCCCACATGGCCACTCGTTGCCCTGCCCAAAGAGGCAAGGGCTGCCCATTCCTCCAGACCTGCCCCTAGCTCCCAGCTCTGTCCAGGGCGCCCAACTGCAGGTCTCTGTCATGGTTGCAAGACCCAGATGCCTCAGTTGATTTGGAAGAAAGCAGCCGTGGTACAATTTGCCCAATGCCCAGGTAGCCAGTTCTCTGTTGATTTCACCGTTCCCTTCACTGTCTGGCAAATAATCATGTTCTGCTCAGGATCTTCTCTCCACAGACTTTCCTTGCCTAGTGTATCACACGCCCTCGGGCCCAGGCACCACTCCCCATCCCTCAGTCTGGCATCTTCTTTCTGCCTCTGTCTCAAAAGCTCTGCTGTCAGACCCAGTGCAGAAATGCACAGCTCTCAGGATTGGCAAAGGCTCCCTTTGCTAGCACAGGGTTGTGGGTGATAAGACCTCACATCATGTTGTCACCGGGTTTTCTGGATGTTCACTTCTCTTTCTGGAGGTGGTTTCCAGGTTCTTTGTGCCTCAAAGAATTGAAAGAAACAAACGAAAATAGTGGCAATGTTTATTTGAAGTAGGAAAAATTAGACGTGAAAAGTAAGGGAGAAACTGCTTCTGTAGAACGAGCTTGGACCTGAGTAAAAGAGAGGAAAAAATAAACACCAAAATAAAAGTACACCCTGGAGAACATAGGGTGGGTTACTGTAGGAGGCACAATAGTGAGCATTTCATGACATCTGTGTCCTTTTATTCCTCTCACACATTGCATGAGCCCCTAAGCATGTCCACGTATGGGGGTCCTGAAAATTGTTTGGTGTGTGTGTGTCCTGAGATCTTGTAATTAACAGGTCCCACTTACTCCCCTAGTCAGCTCTGGTACACCTTACCTTTCTGTCTCAATCTGAGACTTTCCCAACACTTGGGAAAACAATGGGAGGGCTCGCTCCATCCTGGCTCTGGTGAACTGCCTTTCTCTCCTATGTCTCAGAGGATGTGACCCACAGCTCCTGCCCCGTCTCTGTGAGACCCATTCACGGTTCAGTGTGTGGCGGCTCTCTGCTTAGGGCAGGGGCTTCCCCAGACCTCTGAAAGGCTTTTGTTCAGTGCTGTGCCCTAGGCCCTCCCTCTGAGTTGGTCTCTCTCTCCTCACACAGACCTCCAGGGCTCAATGCCCTGAGAACTGCACTTCCTGATCTGCATACAGCTCTCATTGTATGTAGGAGAAATGGGAGAATTTTTTTCTGTCAGACAACTCTTCTTTTTCCCCACATTGCTGTTGATTGCAGATGTTGGAGAATTATTGTATTAAAAATCCAATGGCTCACAAGTATGTCACTTGCCATACCTGGTAGGGAGGTCAGAGCGATCCATAAGTCCATTCTATCAGCCAGACCATCCACTTTAGAGCGGATTCCCCTTCTCAGTGTGATCATCTCCCCAGATCGTGTGTACCCTGGTCTGGGGTGTGAGGTGGGTGCTGTGATCCTGCAGCGGTCTGGTTTCCCCTCACACACACCCTGGACCCTGGATTTTGGTCCAGCAAGTTTCTATTTTTATTTAGCCTCCTATATCAGACTGTCTTGCTTCTGCTTCAGGCTACCTGCTTTTCTCTGATGCGGATTCAGAGATTCTCTCCCATGCGGCCTTCTCTTCAGCAACCGTAACACACCTCTTAATCTTGTTTGGCTTTTTTTTTTTAACTCTTTGTTTGTTACTGGAAATTGCACTCGGAGTCTCACATTTGCCAGGCAGGCACTGTTCCACTGAGTTACATCCCTGGCCCTAACCTTTTGATCTATAGTCTTCTTGAAGTAAAAGTTACTTTACCAGGTTAAAGTCAATGCAAAATCTCTGGGTTATTTTTTTCTGAGTTCCTGTGTGTCTTTTCAGTGTGTAGGTTTAGTTTTTATCAGCACAGTCATTTAGCATTCATATCGCCTTCATCAACAGAGGCAGTTAAATGGGGTTCCCTTGCCATGAGTAACATTCTTACCATGGGTAAGATTTTTTCCTTCAACTACTCCCTTTAAATCTGGTTTCTCTGTGCAATGGGTAATTTGGCCACACTACTTCTCAAAAACAAATCAATTTCTTTTCCCACAGTATCATTTATCTGCTTGGTTTTATGAGTCCCTGTTTGATTTTCTGATAAATCTTCATTACTTTTGTTATTTAAGATCTGTGTCTTGATGAACCAAAAATAGAATTTGCATTTTGGTCTCTCATTCTCAACAATTTTGTCTGTTTCCCTAAGAAATGAAGCAATATAGACTTGCAGATTGTACATGATCCTGTTCTAACAGGAATTCTGATTTCAAGGCTCTCTAGTTGACTTCCTCCTACAGAAGTAGCTCATTCTACTCTGCCAAGGGTTCTTTGAGGGATGGTGTATTATTTCCCCTGGCCTCTGTCACCTGACACCTCACTGGCACCCTTTCACCAAGTGTTGAATGAATAATACATAAATGATCCTTATCTTCATGAAATACAGGATATAGCAGGGACAAAATGATATATAACCTGGAGTCAGCCACCTCCACGGTCTGTGTCTTTTTGCTTCCTGAAGTCATTCTGATCCATTGTATCTGAACACAAGGACCTCAAACCGCTCCCCACATACTGTGGAAAAGCCTGTGTTCTGCATCTTTTTCCAGGTCATTCTTGGTGATCATTTCTTCTACCATTTTCCTGCCTTCGTAGAGTCTTGGCCCTTGCTTCTCAAGGCTACGTGTTTTTCTCCTTCAGGTGCCTAGCCAGGAGGGACCATGTCCTAATTCCTTTTCTTTCCTTTAAACACTTATTGCATGCAGTGCTCCTCCAGGCATTTGGAAGGAATTGGAATCAGAGATGATACAGGTAGACAACTCACTCAACTGCAGGTAGATGCAGCACAAAAATCACATTCTGGTTCCTAAGTGTTCCTCTGCTCCCACAGTCACCTGACACTTCTCACTAGTCTTTGCTTTCCAGGGATTCCTGGCCCCTTTTTATCTTGCTGGATCCTCACTCTGTTCCTTCCATAGCAATTTCTCACCATTTCTCCCTTCGCTGGGGTGGTGTGTGGAACTTTAGCTTCCATGCTTCCTGTTAGGCCAGGGACTTGGTTCCTTTGGTCTAATTCCTCTGCCTCTGGACCATGCCGGAAGATTTCTGACTGCCGTGGAAAAGTCTATCAGAATGTTTTTCTGAACAAAAGTTAGATTCCTCACTTCCTCAAGTTCCTGTTCCTATGTGTTCCATTACCTCTGCCACTGTACTAGTCAAAGCCAGCATAACTGTTCACCTAGACTATTGAAATGAACTTTTTTGAGCCTCCTACATGTCATTTTTTACTTTCTCCACCTTATACTTTACAGTGCAGCCAGAGTGTTCTTTACAGACAGTGATGTGGCCATCTCATTTCCCTGCTCACCATGCACCTGGGCACCCTGCTGCCTTTCAGAAACACCCCAGATATGCATCACGCTCCCTAGGCTCTGCATGAGTCCAGCCTTTGCTGCACCCTCCCTCATCACAGGCCGCTCTTCTTCTGGATCAGTTGTCCACAGCAGCTTCCCTTCAGCGCCTCAGATACCCTCGGAGGTCTTCTTTCTCCAGAGGCCAGGCTGTGTTTATGCCTTTTCTCCTCTTGCCTTTCATCTGGCCATCTCTGCCTCTTCCTCCGCCTGTCTACTTTGGAGGACTTCCTGGACCTCACTTTGTGCCTGGTACTTTCCTCTCCCTTGTTGCATTTCTAACACTTATGATTTTCATTCAGCGTCTGCTTTTGTCTAACTTGTGCTTAATGTAGCCGCAGTGTGAGGGACACGGAGGAGGGCTGATTGCTCTCTTGTTCATTACTCTGTCTCCAACTTCTTATACAGTGTCTGGCACAAATTTTCAATTAAGAATTACAAAGTGAATTGAACATCTAAAAGAATGCTATGATGGTCCATTGGAACCATGAACACTGATGCTAATGGAAAAATCTCAGTAACACAGAAATGGAATCCTGGAAATGAAAATCAATAATGCCACATTATATTCATATGCAAGTGCCAAGATTTTGCCTTTTCAATAGGGAAAAAGAAAAAACATTGTTAGTGCATCCAGTTAGTGCTTATAGTAACACTGCTGTGCTGTTTCTTTGTTCATCCAAGAGAGTTCTTTAAACCTTTTTGTCAGAATTATACAGTTGCACATGAATTGCCTCAGCTCGATGAAATGATTTCTGCAAAAAACTGGCTTCCTTCCAAGAGGAAGGATGGGTTCCTAAAACGCTTCTGAAAAAGATGAAAAAATTTCTAATGTAGCAGTTTAATGTTGTACCACATGTGGGACTTTCAAATTCACAGCTGGTTAGAAAACCATTTCCGGCTTCAGACCATTTGAATTACTGTTTCCGTGACTTCAACTACACAGAATTTTATTTATCTCTATGTTTTTAGGGGCTTCTGATTTTTCCTAGACCATCTGTTCCTTCCTGTTGGAAATGGAATTTCTAGTTCCGTGACACTACACTCCATGCAGGTGTTACCACACTTCTGCTTTGTCTTTTTGGTCCTAAAAGTAGTTGGCCTTCAATATATACTGTTGGATAAAAGAGTTCTCACTTAAAAGGTTGTTGCTATGGTTTAGATCTAAAATGCCCCCACATTCTCATGTCTATGAAAGGCAATTGGATTATGATGGCACTATATTCATCAGGGAATTATCCACTAATAGCTGAATCCTCATCATAGCTGAATGTGCTGTTAAGAGGTGGGGCTAGGTTGGAGGAGGTAGGTCGCTGCAGGAAGGACCCAGGAGGCTATATCACCCTCTTCAGCTCCTTCCTTGTCTCTGTTTCTTGGCTGCATAGAATGAGTATGCTTTCCTCTTCCATGTCCATCCTGTTTCTGCCCTGGAGCTTGCTGACCATAAGCTGAAATCAGGAGCTAAAGTAAACCTTTCCTCTTTAAGTTTTGGGTATTTTGTTCCAGTGATGGGAAAGTGACTGTTGTATGCTGATAAAAAAAAATCACACAAGCGAGAATTACCCATCAGTATAAAATAAAACACTGATACAAAGTTGAACCTTCAATTTAATTTTTTAAATTTTTACTTTGAAAAGAATAAAACCAAGCCAAATAAAACAGTCAATCAAAACAAACCAGTGTAAGTGACACAGGTCTTCAAAACAATAGGAAATCAACAATGGCTACCATAATGCTTCTTGTCTTCAAAATAGCAGCAGCTACTTTCAGACATAGTAAAAATCAAACAAAACAGAACAGAATAGAACCAATAAAAACAAAACAATGAATGCAACAAAGGACTTCAAAACAAGATAAGAATAAATCCAAAATGGCTACCATAATATATGTTGTTATCTTGGAAATGGCTGCCCATGCCAACGAATATAATAAAATCCAACAAAATAAAACAATAAAATCTAACCCAGCAAAACAATGAAAATGATAGAGGACTTCAAAACAAGATAATAGGGAATTAACAATGGCTACCACTTTCAGAAGGAGACCCACCATAGATGGTACATGCATATTGTTATCCAGCAAATAGATGATCAGACCACTGGATTTAGACTGGCAAAGTTAGTGAAACACTAAACACTACAAGCATTAAATTGTATTTTACCTCAATAGCTGTCACAGTCTGTGTTTCTCCAGACCAGCTGGTCACTTGCAGTGGGGAGTGGGGGAGAGTGGGGTAGGTGGTAGTGTTGGCTCTTCTTGTCTCCCAGCCCACATGCTGGAAGGGGCTGGCATCTGGCTCTCCCTGCAGCAACCCGTGCATGGTGCTGATTCACAGGGAGGGCTTGCTTCTTGTTGACTTCTTGTTCTCTTCCCCAGCAGTCTGTAAATGGCACTGACTCATGGGAAAAGTGGTCACTTGCAGTGACCACTAATGGGAAAAGTGCTTCTTGGAAACTTCTTGGAACTTCTTGGAAACTTCAATTTAAACATTCTCACTTAACCTATACTATGTACGTTTTCTCTCCCAGTTACTGTTGTTGAGTAACAACGGCCCTCAGAAGTGAGTGGCTTCAATAACCTTTTCAATTATGCTCACAGATTTTATGGGTCGGATTTTAGACAGGAGATAAAGGGTATGGTTTGTCTTTTGTCTATGACTTCTGGAACTGCAGCTGGGAAGACTCAAAGACCAAGATGACTTGACAGGTGACTGTAATCATACTGAGTTTATGCTGCTATGACTTGAAGATCAGAACTTCTAACCAAAGCAACTTCACGTGGCCTCTTCATGTATCCTGGGCTTCCTCACGGAATGGCAGCCTCAGTTAATTGGACTGCCTATGTGACTAGAAGTTTAGTGCTGCACAGCATTATGGAAAAGTACATACATGGTCCAATACAAGGGTACATCCTCAGGGGAAAGGAGAAGCTGCATCATTTTTATGACTGAGCCCCAGAAATTGCACTCTGCCATTTCCTGCCATACTTCATTGGTTAAAGCAGTCACAAGTCCACTGAGATTCAAGGGAAGGGAAAATTGACTCTGCCTCCTGATGGAGAAGCACAGAAAGATTACACTGGAGAAGAGAATATAGGATGGGAGAGATTTTTGCAGGCATCTCTGGAAAACAAAATCAGGCACATGTCCTCAAATTTCATCTGCTGATATAGGTGGGTGATCAACCTGTGTGGTCAGGTGTTGAAAGATGACCTGTAGTTTAAGTAAGCTTGTACTCACCCTGAACATTTGTGGGGGTTTATTTTTTGAAATTGTTATCTTTTAACTATGATTCATTTTGGCTTAGAAAATGATGTAGGCAACCTTTCTTACCTGTGTTATTTATCAAAACATTAATAAGCGTACTGTGGGGAGGTAAAAAAGGACAAAAATTAAGAAAAACTTTGTAAGTAATTTTCTTCTTAGAAATTGATACACATTGCTATCATAAATATTCATAGTTAGTTTGAGCACCTGTTAGGTAGCCAACAAAATACTATTTCTAGCCCTAGTGTGAGCTTTGATTAACTGAGACTTTTTGGACTTTGAATCCTTCATCTGTAAGGTGGTGATTTGAAGGTGTCAGTCTATAAATGTGCCCAGTACATGCAGATACTGGTAGTAGTAAGTTTTTCTAGTCTTGTCATTGTTCTCCAGGTCTTTGTGACAAACAGAAAATTGCCACCTTCACATCAAACCCACCAGCTATGCTTGTGGTTACATTGTATATCAGGTTAATTCCTTTTCCTGATTACTGATACTGTAAAAAATCAATTTAGAAGACCTAGAGTGGTTGCTGGCATTTCCATTTACTGTGTTGGAACAAACTCTGCCTGTCAGTTTCACAGAGTTGTAGGGATTGAGTGTGACTGTGTGTGGCAAAGATGCTGCATAAAGTGGACAGAGAGTTTTTTTGGTAGCAGGGATCAAACTCACAACCTTGTGCTTTCCAAGCATGCACTTGAACTGCTGAACTAAATCCCCAGCTGGCAGAGGTTATTTATGGTTTGTTATCACAGCAGTACAAAGGAAAGATTGTAGTCTGACTTGTAGAGTGACTTGAAATGTGTGTGGATGGCTGATGATACCACTGATTACACAAAACCGGACATGTAAACTATCTACTGGGAAGAACCTTTCAGACAAACAGGTTGTAACCCATGGGTCAACAGTAGAACAAATGGAAATTTTCAGAAAATCTGGAAAACACTGGATGGCATTACCTTCTGATGAAAGGATTCATCAGGAGCTCGTGGTCGTGGTGCCCTATGTGTGGCCCCTGTGAGACACTTGCCCTGTGGCCCTACTCACATCATTCAGGATCTGGCCAGGAAGTGACACCTGCCAGTCAGCCTAGGCTTCATGAGTTCCCAAGCTGTGACAGTTTCCAGTGATCATTAAGAACTTCATAAATGCTAAGACTGGTATTTTTTTAAACCTTGTCCTGTTTAGTCTTTCCAATAACCATCTCTGCTGGAGCCTGCCATCATCTGTATTTTCTAGGTAAGGAAGCAAGTTTAAATCCGTTGGTAGGATTTGAATTCAGGTCTTGTGACTCCACAGCCCATATCACAGCCTCTGCTGTGGTTGCCAGCTTCAGAGTTTACACTGTTGCCTCTTTCATGGGAATAAAAACAATGGTAAAGAAAAAGTTACATAGCAGGACATGGAAGATAGTTTCAACTCACTATGCTTTGCCAGTAAGTTCACAAGATCCTTCCTGCTCTTCTCAGCCCTCAGAATTCCTCCAAGGACTCTACACCCAAATTTCTCTGTCTTCTAGATCTGAACCTTATGAAGCTAATCTGGTCTTCTCTGCCTCTTGGCACAGGGACACAGAAACACAGAGGTAAAATACAGACCTTGGCCTGTTCTTTCAAATCTTCCCAGCTGCTAGAGAGATGGTATCCATTTGCACTAGCTCACGTAAAATTCAGGGCATGGGCATGGAATTCCACCAAGGAAGCAATCATTTCTGTAAATATATCTAGGAAGGCTCAGGGGCTGGGATGGGGGATCAGGAGGGCAGAGGGATCAAAAGCAAGGATTTCCAGGGTCCCTGGAGAATTTGTGGGACTGAGTCTGGCAGGAACTATTGTGTGAACTTACTGGATGGAAGATGGTAGCGTATTGGCACAAATATCTCGATTGGAAGGGTGGTAGAGATTTTAGTGCTTTGGAGATTAACAAGGATTTAGGGAGGAATAGGAGATGTTAGTGAGGGAATAAGAATCTCTCACCACTGCTGCTTAGTAACCATCATAGGCTCAAGTGCTTTATAGAGACATGTCATCTTTTTTCTCTTTCAGATGCACCCCGAAGACCACACTTTACCCCATTTTCACCCCTCATTCCACATGGTTTCTCCACAGCGGAGCAGAGGCTTGGTTGGAGGTACAGAGCCCAGTGAGCAGACAGAAAGAGGACCACACAATGGGGAGGGCTACTTCCATCCTAACCGTGTGAGACAGTGTTAGGCCAGCCCTGCCCAGAGCTGCCCGGGGTGCCAAATCCTCTGGTCAGCTGTTTGGGAACAGTAATGATGTAGCCTCAAGTCTTGCTGCAAATTGATACATCTCCTAGAAATCTTGGTGAGAGAACAGAAATTTGGTAAAGGCCGAGTTGTCAGGAGAGCCAGGGCAGGGCTCAGGGTGGCCCTGCCCAGGGGTGTGATGGGGTAGGTCCTCTTCTCCTCCTCAGGTTCCTCCACTGATGCACACTGAGGAGACCAGATTTGCTGAATAACTTCTTATTCTGTGAAAGTGCGGATGCTCTGAAGTTTTGTATAGAGGTCTCAAGGGGAAGCAAAAGTCAGAGGGCGGATGACCAGAGCCTTGAAGTCTTCCTCCCCATCTCAGAAAGAAATAGCTCCTCTCCTACTTTTTTTTTTTTGTACTGAGAATTGAACTCAGGACCTTGTGCTTGCTAGGCAGGCGCTGTGCTGCTGAGCTACACCCTCGGCCCTCCTGTGTTCATCGAGATCTCTGTTAGCCACTCCTTTTGTCTGTGCTACACCTCTTTTCTTTCTGCAGATTCTACACATACACATGTGCATAAGATTACATGCAAAAGAAGTTGGCTTAGCTCTCTATTGCCGGTTCAGACTGATAACACTGAATACTTGTATCAATGTGTACTGTGTACTCTGTCAGTGTATACATTGATATACTGTCCTCATTACTGACTTTCTTTCTGGCTTTCTGTGGTTTCCATTACCTGTGGTCAACTGTGGTTCAGAAATATGAATGGAAAATTCCAGAAATAAATAGAAGTCATAAATTCTAAATTGCACTTAGCATGATAAAATTGTGTGTTGTCTTGCTTTGTCCTGTAGGCAGGTGATTTATTCCTTCGCCCAGCATATGCAAACTGCATACACTACCTTTATTTTAGTCATCTAGCGGCCGTCTCCAAGTTGTCAAGTTGCCTGTGGCAGTATCACAGTTCTACTGTTTAAGGGACCCATATTTCACTCAATAATGGCCACGAAGTGTAAGAGTAGTGACATTGGCAATTTCATTATTCCAAATATTTGTAAAATTTTTTAAGTGCAAATGTGCCTTTTTTAACTTAAAAAGGAAGCAACATTGCATATATAGGATTCGATACTATCTGCAGTTTCAGGAACTCCCCAGAGATCTTGAAATAGATGAGTTTAGACTATAAGTTATCAAAAGATTCTGACCATAGACAAGAATGAAAAGTTGAATACATGGCCCTTCATCTGCATGACCCTATTTGAGAGCATCTCCATTAGTGCAAGGCATCTCTGCCCAGTCCAGGGGAATGTCCTAGGTGAGCCAGCCACGTAGTTCCTCTCATGCACCTTTCTCTGCTCCTATCTAGAGTCCTGGCCTAGTTCAGTTCCTTCCACAGGTTACTCTCTCAATGGAGAAGTCCTTTAAGCCTGGGAAGGAAGGAGGGTGTCATGCTGTGTCCCTCCTCCTGGAAGTGGTGGAGAGAGGGAAGACTGCCAACACAGGGAGTACAAGCTTTTCTTGCTTTCTGCCACACCCTGGCTAGTGCAGCTGAAAATGAATTGCTCCAAAAGCAGTTATTCTTCTGAGAAGGCAACCAGAATTTGGGGCCTCTATCAATCATAAGGCTGTCTCCTTTGTAATCCACCTTGAAATGATGTGATTGCTCCTGTGTGGAGGGGGTATCTCTGGGTTCTAATCCAGCTTAAATAGCCTTTGATTCTAAGGACTCCATCTTCCTTGTGTACGAGTCCATCAAATAAAATTAGTGCTGAAAAAATTACTTTACCGCGTTTCTTATGAATTTGAATGAGAAGCTCATGAGAAACAAAATACCTCCATTGGAAAACAGTACTCCTAGAATTTCAGATCTGATCTCATGCCATCCAAAAACTACAACATCTCTTACATGGAAAATGGCATCTGAGTTGAAAGACCTGGTGGGACAAGTGTCTCCCCATTTATCAATAAATCTTATAAAGAGCAGAGGTAGAGGTGATTATTTTGCAAGACCCTGTCTGTGTCCCTGGGTAGAACACAAGGACCATCCTTCTGGCACAGAGAATAGCTGTTTGTTTCCCCCATTGGTGTGTCACTGAAAGGGAAGACTATTGAGAAGAACAGAACTAGTCAGCTCTGGGACTGATGTTTTGGGGAGAAACTGACTGGATCTGAACATGTGCTGCAATTCTTAGCCATCTCATGCCTGTAGAATAAAGCACAGTCATCTTTTTTCAAGGAAGTGAGGCAGGGCAGCATCTGAATCCATGTGGTGTGACTCTGAAATTTGACTTCCTTAGAGACAAAGTTGGAGACTTCTTGGATCTTTGCATCTACAGTAGGGAAAGCCTGTGTTTTTCTGGCCTGAAGGCCTGTCACATAGAATTAACTGCATCGTTCACCAGTGTTATGTGTATTCTGTCCTCTGCTGGATGCCTTGCCCTGGTTGGGAGAGTATGGTGGCTGCACCAGCACCAGCACAGTCCAGGGAAAAGTAGGAGGCAGTGTCTTAGGCTGGTTACCAGTTGAGCTGCCTTTTCTAGTTTTCCTCCTTTTCTTTTTACAGCACTGAGTATTGAATACAGGGCCTTCACCCTAAACTATATCCCATCTTTTTTGGATTTTTTGAGACAAGGTCCACTAATCTGGCAGTTGCCCAGGACAGGCTCAAACTTGTAATCTTTATGCCTCAGCATCCCTGATACAGGTGTGAGCCACCATGCCTGGCTGCTGGGCTGCCTTTCTGCACACACTCCTGGCCTTTGGTGAGTTTGGGGGCAAATGTGCAAATGCTGTCTTCTGAGAGCTCCTGTCCTAAACCTTTAGGTATTTCTCCAGCTTTTGTACATATGAGTCTTCCAGCTCATTTGACACTTGGTGGGTAGGGTTAACAACCCCAGTGATTTCTAGAAGTTGCTCCCGTTTTCTGCACTGACGTTCTCCCTTAAGTTTGAGCCATATCACATTCAGTCAAGAGAACAGCCTGGTTGTAAACATTGGCATTGAAAGAAAGGCTACCTAAGAAATTATCAAGAGAGACCATCTGCATGAACACAGATAATAAGGCTTTGCACCAAGAGCAGCCTAACCCTGTCTTTGGATCCATGTACATATTCATCTCTGAGCTATCTATCTGGGTAACAAAGGTTTCCAACCACTCCCTGTGGTCACCAGTGCCTGAGATCGAAGTGATGTGGAGCCTTATGGGCCATAACTAGTTTTGCACCTTGTAACACTCAGGAGCCCAGGTTAGAATCCTAGGAAGGATCATATTCTGCAACTGACTCGAGGCAGTCTAGAGGCAAGTTGGCTCACTGGCTTTTGATCCAACACATCTTTGAACCCTGAACTGCTGTTCGCTAGTTGCTGACCTATCTCTGGGTCTCTGGTATGATTAGGTTGGAGTTGTTTTCCCTCCTCTCTTGAAATCTCTGGGATTCAGCCCTGAGGAATGGGTACTGTTCTATTTTTCTTGAGTATACTAAGTGCTTTTCTCAGTAAATAAACACTGGTGATTAATTACTTGACCTATATTCCCTGTTACTGCCATGGTAGGTGGAGCACCTGCAGGTTTCTAAGAAAGAATTGTAGAAGAGGTAATAGGAATCACACAGCATGAAGGATTACATGCCAGAAAGCTCAAATTTAGGCTGATGTTATTCTCCAGAAAAAGCCCTGTATTTTAGAAGAGCCCTAAAGCCTTTAAACACAAAACCACTATCTTTACTTGTTTTAGAAAATATGAATTTTCACACACACACACACACACACACACACACACACTCAAACGTCAAAAAAACCAAGCCTTACCAAAGTGATAAAATCTCCTGAAATTCTATTGCTGCCTTTTTCTGATACTCCTAGCCCTCAAGAAATATGCTTAATAGTTTAGTTTATATTCACGTGGATATTTGTTATGTAGAAGCAAACATAAAATTATTATTTTGTGGAAATGAGATTAGCTTAAACATGCATAGCCATGTATTTGGACATCTATCCATCTAGGTATATGCAACTATACTTCTTTCCTATAAAAGGGGTCTTAATGTTAGAGAATCTTGGAAAGGAAGAAAACTGTGGCGCATATAAAGACTGTTTCTTTTATTTCCTAATATTATTTTTGTTGTGTTTGGGAATAGTAGAAAATCTAAACTTAGTTTTCAAATACTTCAAGTATAGCTTAATTTAAAAAAAATCACAAGAATGATAGCTAAACTATTGTAGAAAATCAATGAATGAATGGAAAAGATTTAATGTGTCACTCTGACCATTTATTACAATTATTTTCATTTTTTACTTAGTTGGACTGTCCAAAATAAAATATCTTTGTTGTGGGCAGAATAGTGGCCTCAAATATGTCCTTGTTTTAACTGCCTTTTGTGACAAATGGAACTTTGCTGATACGATTGACCTAAAGGTTTTGAGATGGACAAGTTGTCCTGGATTACTGGGGTGTGTGTGTGTGTGTGTGTGTGTACATAGTTAAGAGAGACCCTAATAAGTGAAAGAAGCAAGATGGTCAAGGCCATTCTCTTCATTTTGAAGATAGAGGAAGGTCCATAAGCCACAGAATGTGGGCAGTTTCTGGAAGTGGAAAGGGTATTTCTCCCCTTCTAGGCAAGCACTGTACCACTGAGCTATATCCCAGCTACTCTCCCCTTATCCATCAGAAGGAATATAGCCCTTTCAACACCTCAATTTTAGTCAAATAAGACCCATTTTGCATTGAAGACGGTTTGATGTTACTTGTCTAAGGTGACAGAATAGTCTGCGGCCTGAGCAAGGCTTTGATAGTCTTTTCTTCTCAGTTCTCTGCCAATTCCTCTGATCCTTACAGGGAAAAGTCTTCCATATGACCCTTAATCACCTTTTGCAGGGCATCTCCTTCGTTCTTTGGGTCTGGGCACCACTGAAGGATGGCGGAAAGAGAAAGGGTGGCCCAAATTTGCCCATCCAGCAAGGCCCTTTCAACCTGCCTGTCCTTTGCCCACCTAGTCTGACAGTTAGCCAGGTTCCCTATTCCGGAACACTCATGGCAGTGAGAGGTAACCCAATCCAGGTCTCCTGTAGTTCCAGATGACTGGGAAGTGAAAGAGTTTTGCCCTAGAATAAGTTACAGGACATTACGGTGGTGGAAGGCTGAATCAGGGACGTTTGCCCTAAGGTCAGTTCCTCCTTTCCCTATTACAACTTCCTTTTTCCTTTCCCAGTGCTCACAAAGAAAATTCCAATCAGCTCTTTGTGCATCATCAGTGCCCACCCTAAGCATCATCCCTGGTCAAAAGTTATATATATATATATATATATATATATATATATATATATATATATATATATATATATATATATATATATATATATATATATATATAT